>JAKSZP010007436.1:0-24701 GCA_022478985.1 Massospora cicadina
ATCCACCAGTGATTTATTTATTAAGTTGAACAAGCATCTATTACCTTCGCTTGCTACAGTTTTATAAAATTTCAGGTAATGCAAATTATATAATTTTAGATTTCATACTTTAATTAACAATAATTAACCAGTCAAAGCTAATTGCTCGTTTGAATAAACTAAATTCTTTAACCACTCATCAAAAGCTAACCTTTTTATAAGTTAATCAATCTCAAGTCATTCTCTAAAACTAAAATGTGTCCTATTAAATCACCCAAAAGCCATCAATTACTTGACAAATAAAAATACCCTGTCAAATCAATCAGATACACCAAAAAGCTAATAAAGCATCTCTTTATGTTTTTATACATTGTGTGTGACACATTTTCCAAAAAAAGATTCAAATTCAATCTTATGGTAAAAAACTTAAGTGCATGGTATGCCTTATGGCTGAAGGTTTTTATATTTTCTCTTAATTTTTTAAATAATGTTATGAATAGTACTATCATTACTTTTATTACCTTTTAAAAGAATAATACCTGAGAGGTTAAAACACTTAAGTAATGTTTGGATTATGCCAACTAAAACTGTGTTGACAGCAGGTAATTAGCTGGTAGTTAAATTAGTTTTTATTTGATTTAGATTAAATTAGGTAGCATTTTAGTTGTGGTGATTTAGGAAATCATCATATAAATAAATCAGTATAAATACATATTTGTTTCAACCTCTACCCTTAGGCTATTTATCTTTTTTTTAGTACTAGATTAGGCTATTTATCAATCTAAGATAAACTTGACACAAATAATCTATAATATATATAATTGTTCAGGTGATTTGATAAGTTCATTGTTTCAGATACAAAGTTACACTGTTATTAAAAAAATTTTATTATCAAGTTACTTTTTATCAGTCGCTTATATGGTAACCTTTCAGATATCTAACTATTAGACCTCTTTTTATTTTTTTGGTTACTTTCTATGCAAAAATCTATGATAAGTTTACTGATTATAATTTATAAATAAATAATTTCACTAATCAGGTTGACTTTATCGGTCGTAGTTTAGTCATCGGCTAGCCACCCTTCATTTTTTATGATTTAAGCTCATCATACTATGATATCATACTTTAAGGATTTTGAACATACTCTCCAACCATAAACTATAGAATATGCCAAAATATATAATATTGATTAGTTGATTTAATTGGTCACTCTATATAAAAGTACTGATCACCATTTTCAATAATTCACTTTAAAGTTAATTATTTTTATTGTCCAACCTATGCAAAAATGATGCAAACCCATAATTATTTTTGTGATTCCTAAACAAAAGGGTTTTGATGAGGCAGATGACAGAAAAGTGAATCTGTGCTATCAAAATTGTTGGAGGTAATCTGACGAAAATCACAGACTTGCTACATTGGGGATGGTTCCTGATTAATTTTAAGCACTAAAATCAGGGCTTAATACTGATCTATATGGCAAATGAATTACAATTAAATAATGTGAAATAGATCTTGGCTTAGTATGCATTTAGATGGACTGGGTAATCATCCTGATCTCCCTTATAATTTCACTTCTAAGCAAATAAAGATTGCTCTCCTCTTTTATACAATTTAAGTTAAACTTGGTCCACATTCTTTTATGGTCTTCTCACTCCAGAAAACCATGTTGAGTAAAGGCTTTTTAACCAGGAATAACAAGTAAGGTGAATTCCATCAACCAGGTGCTTTAAGTCCCTTTGGCCTCAAAATAATAAAGGGATACATGGTATCAACCCGTGGGTCTGACAATAATTTAAGTTCATCATGCTATGATATCATAATTGCCTGGTTTACCATACCCCTAACCGTAAGACATATATCATGTCAAAAATTAAATCAATTTAAACTTAATTTACCAAAAGTATTTATTAATTAGGGGAACCAAACTAGGCAGGCTTTTAAAATTATATAGAAAACTAACATCCAGATACTCATGCTTCACTACTGTTAATTTTATTAAAACCATATTGATAAACTACTAAACTACTTAGCTAAGACCCTTAAATATACCTAAATAAGCAATCACCAGCTTCTTCATAAAACTAAACTTATCAGAACTAAAACAAATAAGCCATCAACTACCTTTATAATTGTAAACCATTGAATAGACTATATTAACCAATCACAAACAACTTTGTATTTCTAGAACAAGCCTAGTCTTGTTGAAACAATCAAACCTACCAATAACTAACTAAAGCTAATTACTGAAACAACCAATCATTAGCTGCTCATTAAAGACCTTTAAGCTTATTAATCAACCCAAAACCGCCAACCGCTTGCCAAAACCATTTAAATTTTTGAATCAACCCTATATCAATATTCTCAGACATAATAATATATACCAATTTCCATTAAAAAAGGAAAATATTTCAATTCTTATATATAAAACATTTTATATCACCTATGAAAGTAAAGTACCTTACTTTGAGGCTCATACAGACACATCTCATCCACCTATATCTAAAGTTGAAAACTCTTAATGCCATAGTTTTGGCTGGACATCATATACATGCACACAGATTGCTTTTATTATAATAGACATTTCAAGTGTATATACCCGTCCTAAATTTATTTATCAATACTAATAACAAGTCAAATTCTAGGGTTGCTAGCAACTAATGTCAAGGATAATTATTATAGATTTAGAATTATAAATTTACTTAATTTATATAGCAAATTGGAAATCTATGCCAATAGCTTTGATAGGTTAGCATTCCATCGCTTAGCATATTTTCTTGCTTAATATGAATTAAAATTTAAATGAGTGATTAAATAAGATTGATTGCACTGGATCAAAAACAACAAACCCTTATAAATTTGCAATTTAGGGTCAAAAGCCTATCCAATTTTGCTAAAAGAGTTTTTAAAATTAATTGGCCTTTCATTATGAGCTTTGATTTAGATTAACTTGATAATTACTCAAATGACGACTATTCATTTAGAATTATATAAAATATTAAATCAACCAATTATTGTTCTTCTCAGCCATAACATTAAACCAATTAACATCAAAACTAATTGCTTTCATTCATGATTTATAGAACTTTTATATTTTTTATGAAGTTTGAAAGATTATTGTTACTGAATACCTAAACACATAAGGAACTACATGCCAAACTTCAGGTTTCTAGGTTAATTTTAAGAAGATTTTGTGATGAGTCATTCAGTTAATTAATAAAATTCCGGGGGAACGTCCCCTCTGCTTATACTGAACAGTATTCCAGTCTTACCAAAAAGGGTATGAGAAGTTCAGATGTACCCCTCATCTCAGGGCAACCTTGCCTATGTGGTAGATGAGCGTTGGATAACAGAATTACCATTAAAAATTCAACCACTTGTGTCACAATTGCTTTAACAAATTAGTATGTAGAATTGAGGTAATTTGATCTAAAATCCTTGAATGTTGGCACATCCATGGTTTTAAATGTTAATATAAAGTCTTAGGCAACAAGCCCTCGAAACCAAAAGGTTACATACTCATACTTTTTGCAAGAATGCGTGATGGGTACACGCATTCAGTGAATAAGAAAACAAGTGTCAAAATCTAGTTAAATTGCCCATGGCAACAAACCATTGAGAAATATGTTGGTTCAAAACTCTGCTTCAAAAGCATTGGTAATTGTACTTGCTAGGCATATACCTTTTGATATAAATGCATCCAGTGATGAATCCTTAGTTTAACTTTCTAATGGCAATGGGTCATAAAAATGTTGTTGCAATTGAAAACTTCCCTCAAAAACAATGGGGACAAAGCCCAATGTACAAATAACTCCTTATAATGTTGCCAGCGGTCCAGAACACCCCCCTCAAAAAAGGTTCAATATTTAATGCATCTTACATAATCAAACGAACGCCTAAGTGACCAGCTGCAGGTGGGTTAGGTATACTGAACCAATTTTTGATATCTTGGGACCAGCCCTAAGTGTGGTGGCTTTGGGAGGTTCCTGTAGCCTGTTGGGCAAAACGCCTTCACACTAACCATCAAAAATGTGCGGAAACCACAATTTGGGCTTACAAGGCTGAACAAATAGTAATTTGGCCCGCCACCAGAAATTTCAAAGTCAGTTCAAATTGAAATAGTTTTAACCATCACTCAAAGTTTACCAAATTAGCTCAAATTTTGAGGCCTAGATCCCAAGTTCTATTTGTGTTATTTCCTATTGCTCAAAGCACAAAGAGTTAACTAAAATTTTGAGGGCCTAAATCCCAAGTTTTTGTGCTATTCCCTATCGCTCAAATTGTGCCATCTAGCTCAATTTTTGAGGATCTTGATCCCAAGCTTTTTGCGATATTCCCAAGTCAATTATCTATACAAGCAGATATAACATTTTAAGGAAATTGACGGTTGAGTCTAAATTTATAAATCTAAAATTTATATTTGCGTATACTATATTTTAAAATTAATTTTTGTTTAATATTGCTCACCGCCCTTTTACAGATTAAATACAACATTGCCATGGCAAAGGCGTTGGACTCCACCAATAGCAGGCGCAACTTGAGGATCCCCAAGCCAGAGGACGCCAACAAGCCGGGAACCAAAGAAACATATAAATGCACTCTGATTTTGACTAAAGGGACTCCGTCAAGGCCCTGGTGATAGTGGCATGACCAAGGGGGGGAAGGACTAATACAGCGTATTCCCTTTGTGTGGGAAGCTGCTGAACGTGTGGGATGCTAACCCAGCCTAAGTTAAGTGCAACATGGAGCTCATCAACATCTGTAAGATCTTAGGACTTAATAGCGAGGTAAACAACTTAGATCCCTCCAATCTGCGGTATGGGCACCTCATGATCCTGACAGATCAGGACCATGTTGGATCACATCGCAAGGCCTGCTAATCATCTTCTTTGATCACTTCTACCCATCGCTACTCCTAGTATGAAACTTCATGCAGTAGCTTGCACACCCATTGCCAAGGACTTTACCAATGACCATTGGTTAAATACAATTCAGTTCTTCACCATGAAGGAGTATGAGAAGTTGTCCATAAGCCCAGAAAACGATGCCATTGCGCACAACGTCAGGTACTACAATGGGTTTGCCGTCCTGACCATAAAGATGGCATAGAATTCTTTATGAACCTCAAAATCTAAATAATAAATTTCAAGCCCGTGCAGTTTGATGAGTGCCAGATCATCAACCTCGCCTTCATCAAGCAGGGGGCTCTCCCACAAGGAGTGGCTATACCAGTATTACCCTTGCACCCACATTGACCAGAGCGTTGATTCCATTTCCTATACTGACTTCATCAACAAGAAGCTGATCCAGTTCTTTATGGCTGATAACACTTGCAGCAACCCTCAGTAGTTGATAGCCTCAAGCCTAGCCAGCGCAAGGTCATGTATGGCTGCTTCCTCCGCCCTGACAATGAGGTCAATGTGGTCACACTCGCTGGCAGCATCATTCAGCAGTTGGCATACTATCACGGGAACCAAAGTTTGGCTCACCTATCATCATACTTTCCTAGAACTTTGTAGGGGCCAACAATTTCAACCTGATCGCCCCATTGACCAGTTTGGCTCTTTCACCCATGGAGGTAAGAATTCAGGTGCCACACATTACATCAACATCTGCTTCAAGCCCATCATTAAGATGCTGTTCCGCAAGGACGACATGCTGCTTCTCAACTACCTTGACGCTGAGGTAATGAATGTGGAGCCCAAGTGGATTGTGCCTGTGGTGCCAATCATTCTGCTGAATGGGTGTGTTGGCATTGGTACTGGATGGTCCACCAACATTACAACTATAACCTAGTGGACGAGTATTCCAACCTGCTGAAACTCATGCATGGTGAATCACTTATCACCATGCTGCCCTGGTATCTTGGGTTCTCTGGTGACATTATGCCCTCCATCCCCAACTATTACACGGTCCACAGGTGAATATCAAGCTTGACAACCAGCGGTTATAAATCAAAGAACTCCACATTGTGGTGTGGACCCAAGCATATTGTGCCATGATGTTGGTCTGCCGTCTCAACTCTGACATGATTAAGGACTATGGGAAGCACCACTCTGATCTGAGCGTGAGGTTTATCATCTGGTTGTTAGAAGCCTCCATGGAAAAAGCTGGAGAAGGAGGATCTGTATGCTAAGGTCAAGCTGAAGAAGGCATTATACACTTTCAACTTTGTGCTTTTTGACAACAATAGCATCAAACGCTACGCCTCAGATGAAGGGATCCTGACTGATTTCTATGAATTTGCCTGCAGTTCTACCAAAAGCGCTAGGAGGATCTGGAGTCCAAACTCATACAGGAGTAATCTAAGCTTTCCAACCAGGCCTGCTTCATCATTGCTGTCAACAACAAGGATATTGAGTTAGGTAGCTTCACCCATGCCGCCCTCATCAATAAGCTCATTGAGATGGCATTTGACCCCATAATGATAAGGAAGATGATGGGGCCATGTTGAGATTTTTGCCCATATTCCCAGCCTGCTAGATTACCTGGTATCGCAAGGGAAATAACCTAAGGCGAAGTAAATTAGAAATTGGTTGGTCCAAGTTTCAGAGGAACTACAATCCGGGGAGTTTGGGATGTTCACCTGGTTGTATCCATCAGGGATTGATCTAGATGAATACCTAAGATCTCATCAGTCTGAGTGGCTGACGAAATAGGAGCATCTGATAATGATTAACTATCAGGTGTACCAATTGGGGCCAGTCAGGGTTCATCACCAACTGATTGGGAATGAATAGCAAATTGCGAGGTGAGTGATGCCACCTGCAACTAGAAAATTGATCGGTTGGTGAAGTGACCTGCCCTAATGGGTAGTAATCCAATTACCTAAGCAGGTCGCTAGCCAATTTTGGTTGGTTAGCTTGGATAGAGAGGAAAACGTTAGGGACACGTTTTCTGACTTTTTCCATTTGAGGTCTTGAGGATGTCCAATGACGGATTCCTATCCAGGATGGAGAAGACCATCACTGCCAAGACAAGGAAGGGTAATTCAATGGTAATGGCTGCCATTTCATCGAAGAGGTGTCAACTGAGAGTTAGACAGCCAGATCCCCTACTATATAATACCCTTAGGATCTACTGTAATAAAAAAAACTAGTTTTTAGATAACAAGTACTTAACAGTAATATTATCAATTCAATGTATAGTTAGACTATCAACTTCTATTGTGTCATTCTATCTCAAGGAAATTATTGAAGAAGGCAATAATTGGAAGACTCTCAGAGAGTAGAGTAAAGATCCAAGTGAGGATCTAGAGATGAAGGATCTGCAATCAGGGTTAGCTGCCGTCTTTGTGTTTGGTGAGAGAGACTAACACTGAGGTATCTCAATGAAGATTGGGTGGACAAGAGTATAGGGAACAAATCCCTATGAGTACAATTTTAGACTATTTAATTAGAAATACTGGCTGAGCTTTGGGCCGAATAATAGTTAAATCTCAACTATGTATAATAGTCTCCATACTATTATTGATTAATACACTATACAACGTGACAAAGTGCACGAGGATATCAAACCTGTGCAGTAAAAAAGTAACTGGGTGACAGCTGATAATCAACCCCTAAGTAAATTTTTACAAGTTGGTGCTCACTTCAGGGTAATTGAGTGAAGAATCTATTATAATAATTTACAAAGAAGATGTTTCCAATTTTGGGAATATATTTATGAAGGAAGTTTGTAAGATAAAACTTGAAGAGGTTCACGTTCAGTGGCATTCACCCAGCTCAGCAGTGGATCTTCAAGTAAAGAAAATTTAAGATACTCAAGTTCAGGGAAAGAACTTGCAGCTTAGATATAGAACTATCTAGTGCTGCAAGGAAACCAGTTCCACCGGACATCTACTTGAGATGAAGAGTAACAGCAGGGCCAACTTGGGTTGGAATTGGGCCAGTGTAAATAGTCCCAAGTAACAGCAAGATCAACTCATGTTGAAATTGGGTCCGCTATATATAGTCCTGATGAGTGAGTGTTTAGATGAGGCACTGGATGAAATAGGAAGCAATCAATCCGGATAATTGGATTGCCATACAAATGAAGAGATGAAGTTAAAATAAGAAATAATTGATCCAAGATAGTGAAGGAAATCGTTTGACTTAATAAACCTCAATCACTGATCAGAAGATACTGGAGACGAGTTCATTAATTCAGGAGAAATGGGATGAAGCTAATGAGGCCAGAAGACCTGTGTAATTAAAGATAGTCATGAGAAAATAGGTTTTAGGAGAAAAAAATCTGGACAATTGGACGAAACTGTTGGCTAATGAGATAAGAGGATCCAAAACATAAGTTGCCAAAATAAGAGATGAAATTAGGACTTGTTGGATGAATAACCAGTCGGTGTTATAGCCTAATATTCAAGAGAATTACCAAAAAGTTGGCAAGAGTATCCTATATGTGAGTAAACAGCGCTGCTATTGTATAGTGAAGGTAAATAATAATCAAAAGTATTGAATCTAAGAGAAAATAATTGCAATGTTCCCAGCAGACCTCTGAACCATTAAATGGTATGTCCTTAGATTTTTGTAAAGTCCAGAAGGGGACCACTAAACCAAATGGTTGGTTAAATCTTGATGGGATGAGATTTTTAAACCATGATATCTGATAGGTTTAAGTACCCAGGACCCAGTTTGGATGAAGGGAAGATAATAACCTCTTAGCCTTTTTGTAGGTTGCAAGTCCCATTGCAAAAGAAAAATAAAAATATATATAAAATACTAAAATATCGATTTTATGGTCTAAGAGTTCCAGACCTAAGAAGCAACAAGAAATCCTGACGGCCAAATGGAGGAAATCTCACTTTTGATGAGATGAATTTATTAGCCAGGGTAGCCAAAAGTATCAACCTTTTGATTGAAAAAAGAGCAACTCGCTGATATGTTGGAAGGCCAGCAAGAGAGGTGCTCAAATTGTTGAAAATTATCGGAGACTATTCGCCCAAAAATGACCAGGAATTGGGATACACATGAAGTGATTCAAAAGGTCAAAACTGGGTAAAATCTGCTAATCCGGACAAAATGAGATTGCCAGCATGAGTGCCAAAAGCATCAATTTATTGGTTAATTTGAAAGCATCTCGCTGATCTGATGGAAGGCCAGCAGGAAGAGGTGCTTAAACTATTTGAGAAATATTGGGAAGTGTTTGCTCAGGATGACCACAATTTGGGATGTGCACAAGACGTAATTCACAAGGTCAACACTGGGTAAAATCTACTAATAAGGAAGAGACTGATCTGAAGATTTAAAGCCACTGAAGTGGTAGTGGAGGACGAGATCAGTAAACTAGTAAAGCATGGGCTTCTAGTTATGTCGTCAAGTCCCTGGGCGAGTCCAAACCTGATTGTGAAGGAGAAGGATGGGTCAGACTGGGTGGTGATTGACTACTGGAGGGTGAACAAAATTACAAAGAAGTATTCATATCCCCTACAGAGGATCAACGATGCGCTAGATTGTTTAAAAAAAGTATTTCTCTGAAATTAATACAGCCTCAGGATTTTGGCAGATTGACTTGCCAGAAGAAGACTAAGAAAAATGCGCGATTATTACCACGCAGGGGTTATACCAGCCAACGAGGATGCCCCAGGATCTTTGAAATGCACCTGCGACGTTCCAGAGGGCCATGGACGCGATATTAAGCAACCTGAAGTTGTTGTGCGTCTTGATATCTGGATGATATCAACGTGTTCAGTAAAACGTTTACTGACCAACTTCACCACTTGGAAGAAGTATTTAAGTAACTGTCAGTGGCTAACTTGAAGATCAAGCCAAGGAAGTGCCACTTCTATAAGAAAGAGTTGAAATACCTGGTATTTGTGATCAACTCAAGTGGATTGCAGCTGCAAACCCAGAAGAGAGCAGCTATTGAAAAGATGGCTGTGCCAAATAGTGTCTGAGACATCCAAGTATTCCTTGGGATGGTCGGATACTATAGAAGAATTATTTGGGACAATGCCCAAACAGCTGAGCCATTAATATGTATTGAAGGAACTGAAAAAAGGAATTGTGTGGAATGAAGAAGCCCAGTACTCCTTCAATGAGCTACGCCAGTATTTAATAGATTCACTGATTCTAAAATATCTGAATTTTGATTAGGAGTTTATTATTCAAATCAATGCTTTGTTGATGGCGATCAGCACCATACTAAGCCAAGTAGATGAACTTGGGGATGAGCATCCAGTGGCGTATGTGAGCCAGACACTCTCAGTCGCTGAGAGAAACTACACCGTGACCGAGCATCAATGCCTTGAGGTCATTTACACATTTAAGCAGTTTCAGGTTTACTCCAAGAAATGCACTTTAAGGTGGTGATGGACCACTCTTCACTGCGTTGGTTGCACAATCTAAGGGAATTGGAAGGATTACTAGCCCATTGGGCACTTAAGCTTCAGGCTTATAATTATGATATAGTCCACTGAGCGGGGTCTTCTTATCAGAACGTGGATGGCTTACCGCGGTTACCAAGGTCCAGATGGTATACTTGCAGGTGGATGAGCTATTCCAGAGAATTGTTGATAGAAAGATTAGAGATGATCCCCAAGAAATCCAACGTGCGCTTCAAAAAGTGATGAAAAACACAGAGACTATGGATGGATAAGTATTCAAGACGATCAATAGGAAGCGGCTATTATTCCCAGAACGTCGGAAAGAGCAGCAATGGTACAAGAAGCTCACAAGGTTGTTGGGCATGGATGCCTGAGGAAAACAACCGATCATATCTGCCAGTACTATTACTGGGAATCCATCAACTACAATGTCGCGAATATCTAGCTTATTGTATGGAGTGCCAGCTGCACAAACCACATATTAATACAACTGGATAATGAATGGTCCTCCCTGGATTTGCCTGGCACACAGTTTCTATTGATGTGATGGGACCGCTAACAATAAGTACAGGGGGAGTCAGATACATCATAGTTGCCATCGACTATCTGACAAGATGGATCAAGACAAAGGCCCTAACCAGAATAGATGCTACCAGTAATGCGAGATTAATCCTGGATCAAGAGGTAATAAGCATGGATGTACGAAAGTCCTGTTGAGTGCCAATGGGACCAACTTCAGGTCTCATGTGATCCTGAGGTTAAATAAAATAATGGTTATCCAAGGAGTCGTGTCAATACCATACCAGCTGGAGACAAACGCACTGGTAGAATGGGTCAATGGGACGCTGGCCGCGATGCTGAGGAAGCTAGTCACAGGGAGAACTTCCGTGTGGGTAATGTACCTGAGTTTGGTGATGTTCATCTACAACATTAGTTATCATATGGTGACAGGAAAGATGCCGTTTGAATTATTATATGGAATAAGGGCCGCGTTGCCGCCAGTTTTATATTTATTGGTGGAACCTACGTCAGGGATGAGTACTGAGCAATACCAGAACTGACTGACGAGTATCCTGATCAATATAAAATTGCAAGGATTTGATACAACCTTGAAGAAAAGGATATGAGCAAAATCTATGGATGACAAAAACTGGCCACCTTTAGAAGAATATTGAATAGGGGAAATAATCACCTATTGCAATACACATGGTTTTGGATGAAGAAACAAGTTAGATGCGTTGTGGTTGGGTCCACTCAAAGTAATTGCCAAAAAGACTGATGCTTACTCCATCAAGAATCTCTTGGATGAAAGTGTTGTAAATTGAGTCCATGCTAAGTATCTAAAGCATTGGATCGAGGAAAAGAAATAAATGAGTTCCCAAAGGACCGATGAACCATTAAGTTGGTCATGTCCAGATGATAGGTCAAGTCTGAAAAAGGACCTCTGAATCAATATAGATGGTTAAGTCTGAAAAAGGACTTCTGAACCATGGAAAACTGGTAGGTTTAAGTACCCAGGACCCAGTATAGGGAAAAGGTGGACCTCTGAACTGAAACAAGGTCAAGTCCCATTAGAAAAAGAAAAAAAGAGAGAATAAAAATATAAAAAATTGATAAAAGATATTGGAAAAAAAGATTTTTAAATTCATAGAAAAAAGCTAATATATTTTTAAATCTTTAACTTTTATTGATCCTTATCAGTTTGGGGATGATTCCGCCTATGTCACCTCTTTGGGGAGGGAGGATGGATCGCGGTAGGAATAAACAGCCTGTCAAAATTGATATGTGATTGGACACTTGTGAGGGTGAGACCTACATGAAACCATGTTTGTTGAGTGGATGCTGAGCCCTGAGAAAAAGCGACTAGGGGAAGGGAAATTGAGATGTCAGAAGATGCCAATTGCAAAGCCTGGAGCGGGGAGGAAAGCAGCATTATAAAAAAGAGGCAATCAGCGAATAACCCTGAGTAATTCTGATATGGCACTGGAGCTGGAAGATTAGTCCTGAGAGCCTACCAACAGGCTTCATCAAGGACACTGGACATGTGGTCTGGCAAAGAAGAAGGAATAATCAATGAGGGTTGCCAAATAATGTCCCCTATCAACGCCATTAGTGGAAGATACTGATGGGAAGCTCCGGAGAAGAGATAGTTGTTCAGAGAGTGGATTGCATCCTGCAAGCGGCGACTATGGGCTTTGCGGAAGCTAAAGCTGAATGATTGATAAAAACCACGTGAGGCTGGAAGCTTTATAGACCAACATTGAAGGACTCGGCCAGCAAAGCAAAGAGCATAAGCGGTAGTATTTCAATCCAGAAGCTTATCAAGATCATAGGGATTAAGCGCTAATGTCAAAGTCTCGGTGACTTGGGCCCAGAGTTCAGCGTAGGGGAGCTTAAAATGTGTGCTGTTACTGATTGAGAGCTCAGATACCAGAACAGTGGGTTTGTAGAATTGACCAAGTCAGAAGAGGAACTCAAAAAGCAGGTCCAACCTGGCCAGAAATGAATAATCCAGATTAACTGGCATAATATTTGGAGCATCTACAATGATGTTCAGAGCATCAGCAAAAAGTAGCTGGATCCAGGAGTGTTTTGAAGTACAACTCTGGAATTGACTGCAGAGGAAGAGTCAGCTGAGAGTTGTTTAAAATGATGGCCAGCCTGGTTTTGGAGGGATTAGTTACTATTTCTGGTAATTCAATGGAAGGACTAGCCACTTGTGCCAGACTAGGCATATGAGTTCTGGAAGACCATAAAAGAGGTTCTGTCGAGCATCCTGCCCATCTGCTGGAAGAGATGGAGGTCTGGATCAGACAGACTATTGAGGAGCTGCAGGTAGTGAGATTTGGAATTTAACATATGAGCTGGATGAGAGGGGGGATAAAAGATTTCTATAGAAGTTGACATTATGCACTCTATAATACATTAAGCTCCAATTTTGGGGAAATTAATCAAAATTAATGAGATAAGCTCTCCAAGGGAAAAATTAAGAATGACTTATGCCAAGAGGTTTTGAGCGAAATAACAAGGGTGAATAAGAAATAAGTATTCTTAATTGAGCTGTGAAATGAACATCAACGGCAAGAGTCTCCTGTCTAGTATGAGGAGGAAATCAGGAAATCAAGGACGCTGGAACCAGAATCCTGAATATGACAGCGGGTCATATACCTTGATTGGGGAAAACCAGATCCTGAGATTAATATAATCACAAGTAAATCGATCAGCCTGACATGACAGAGGCCATGGGACCGCGCTCTGAGAAGGTGGTAGTGAGGAGGAAGAGGAAGAGAGCCGTATGCCAAAGGTTATCCTAAGAAGCGTCGAGTATTGATGAGTGTACTCCGCTTGAACCAATGAAGTATTCAATCAAGTGTCTGAAGCTGTCTTCTCATGCCCTGGTCCTTTTCTCGCTGGAAATCTAGGCAAGAAGGGGATGTGTTGGGATTTTTGCCCATATTCTCAGCCTGCTAGATTACCTGTATCACTAGGGAAAAATTCCCTAAGGCGAAGAGAAATCAGTTGGCCCAAAAATGGAGGAACTACGTTTGGGGATCTGGGATATTCACCTAATCATATCTATTGGGTATCAATCTGGATGAATACTAAGATCTCATTGGGCAGAGTGGCCGATGAAATAGGGGCATCTGATAGTGATTAAGTATCAGGTGTACCAATTGGGATTGGTTGAGTTTCATCACCAACTTATTAGGAATAAATAGCAAATTGCGAGGTGAGTGATGCCACCTGCAACTAGAATATTGATTGGTTGGTGAAGTGACCTGCCATAATGAGTATTAGTCACATTCCCTAAGCAGGTCGCTAGCTAATTTTGATTGGTTTGCTTAGACCGAGAGGAAAACATAAGGGACACGTTTTCCAACTCTTTCCTTTTGAGGTCTCGAGGATGTCCAATGACGGAATTGTAGCCAGGATGGGGAAGACCATCACTGCCAAGACAAGGAAGGGTGATTCAATGGCAATGGCTGCCATTTCATTGAAGAGGTGTCAACTGAGGGTTAGACAGCCGAATCCCCTACTATTTTAATTACCTAGGATTTACTATAAAAAACACTAGTTATTAGATAACAAGTACTTTACAGTAATATCTTCAATTCAATGTATAGTTAGACTATCAACTTCTATTGTGTCGTTCTATCTCAAGGATATTATTGCAGAAAGCAATAATCGTAAGACTCTCAGAGAGAAGAGTAAAGATCTGAGCGGGGATCTAGAGAGATTTAGGAAACACAATCAGGGTTAGCTGCTGACTGTGTGTTGGGCTGAGAGAGATTGTCACTGGGGTATCTTAATGAAGATTGGGTGGACAAGAGTATAGGGAACAAATTCCTACAAGTCTTACTTCAAGGGTAGTTAATTGGAAATACTGGCCAAACGTTGGGCCAAATAATAGTTCAATTTCAACTTCGGATAATACTCTCCATACTATTATCAATTAAAATTTTTTACTTTGTGAAGAAGTGCACGAGGAAATTTGAACCTGTGCTTTAGAAAGGTTACTGGGTTGACGGCTGATAATCATTTTTAAGTAAACCTTTTACAGGTTTTAAATAGTAGTTTTAAGTATCTGATCAACATAGATATGATAAGCATGACCTGTGAAATGGTTGATAAGATCTTCAGAGTCTTTGACGCCAAGTTTGAGGAGATTAATGTCCTTGCGCCAAGAGCCCAATGGACCTTTGGTATGCCGACCTCAATCTTCTCCTTAAACTGTGGAAGAAATGTTTAAGGATAACCAGCTCGCTTTTTCCAAGAACCTCATCAAAGGCACAAGCTGCTCCAACAAGAAGGCCTGGAGGTTGCTTCAAAAACCAAGCTCAGTAAGGAAAGCAAGGAGAACAAACCCAAAGGCCTCACTTGCTCTGACAGCGTCTTTAAGCTAGTACAGGATGAAAGTGACAACTTTGACAGCCAGTTTAGATCAGGTTCAGGAAGAGAACTGAGAAGAAGAAGATAAGTGTCATAAACCCTACCCCTAAGTCCATGGCTAATGCGTTGGATTTGGATAAGTTGGAAGCCAAGCTCAAAGCTGTTTAAGCGCAAGAACATCAAAGTCTCCTTTAATGAGGAGGACTTTGAGGTGGAGGCCATGATTCCATCATTGCTGAGGCACACCCCTATCACCAAGATGTTCCCAAAGCCAGCTGCATTGACACCATAGTCCTGTCGTCCAAGGTGAAGGAACCCTCAGAAGCGGAGATATAATTAATCTCAGATTGCCTTATGAAACCATAAAGCGTCCAGTTGGATTCTCACTCATGATTTCTCTTAGCTTAATATTTAAATGTGTTTTTCAATAAATGCAAATAACGATTTTAATTTTCTGAGTGTTCAAAATTGAAAAGATCTTGTGGTTAAATAAATTTAGCATCAAGGGTTATCGTAAATTGATGTTGACAAATTAAATACCAAAAATTAATGCTCCATTAAGTCAATTTAACTATAGGCAGCTTAGTACCTGGCTTCCAACATGGGCGAGTACTTGAATTGATCCCAGATTTTCCTAAAAGCCATTAAATGATTGACTCTTAACGGTTGGTGCAATAATTGCTCACGTTTAGACCCTCTCGCCACAACCTAAGCTTATTGCAACCTTACAAACCTGTATTTAGGCCTTGATTTGGGCGGTAGACCCTTTAATCCAATAGCAGGTATCACCTCCCATCATTTTTTTATAAACCACAAATATGACTTATGGTTAATATTGACAATTAGCATTCACTTAAACCCAAACGCTATCAAACATATTGGGTGTCAGATTTTATACCAAACTAGTCTTTTTATTAAAAAATAATTATAACAACCACATTAAAATGATAGGTTTAAGGTTTTAGTAAAGTGGTCGGTAGTCTCACTCTGAAGCAGGGTGTTTGTGGGTTACCTAAGTATTATATATGTATACTATAGTTTTTGGCACTAGTGGCTCCCACCCAAAAAGGGAAGCTGCCATGCATCTTTATTTAAAATGGGCCAAACAAAGGTATTATTAAAAATAAAAACTTCCAATATGACACCTCAGCTAACAGCCTAGGAGACTATATCAGTAGGTGAGGAAGCTTTGAGGAAACATTTGTCTGGCACCCGCTTCAGCTGAAAGACCATGGCAGGTAACATTGGGGTAAGAGCATAAGTGACATGGTGCATAAGGAGGTTATTGTGGGTTTCCTTCATTGATGAGGTTGGCAGTGTCCATTGCCTCAACAAATTGAGCATGTTAATGCTCAGAAAAAGTGATAAGAGTAGTAAAACAAGCGAATGTCTTGATGCACCAATAAGCTTTGGTTAATTGGGGTTGGAAATGAAGTTTTTCTGCATCAATGCAAGCACAGCTCACACTAAAGCAAGCTCCTCAATTTTATACTTCACATCTTCCTCAAAATCGTTGGGAAAATTGGGGATAGGAATACCCTCAGCAAGGGGCTCTATAACCACATGAAATTGCTTGCAAATAGGGATTTTGCAGGATCATCTGCATCCTTATTTATTCGGGGAAGATCAACTATGGGACAAGCATTTTTAATATAGTGATGAAACTAATGAAATTTGAAAATTAAAGGCACCCCAGAGGGTTCAAGGTCCCTCTTGTTGTCTCCAGGATCACCAAGTTTAGGACGGTGGGGAAGGGGGTTATGCTGGCTTATTCTTGATTGCAGCATGTGTGAAGGAGTAGATCAACCTTTAGGAACTGTATGGGGAGCCATGTGTTGATTGTCCTTGTGTTATGGGGTGTCATGTTTCCAAACAGCCATGCATGGAAATGTTCCAATGTATGTCTGTGGAAGCGATGGATAGCTTCTTGGATTGTAGGCGCTGCTCCTGTGAACGATTCCAGTATCATTGTATGTATCGTCCATAGCGCTATTGCTACTATTAACGCCCTGAGAGATGGGTGGATTGGAGAGTCCGTGCTTATAGCGAACATGTTCCTTGCTAGGCTGAATGGTTGTCCGTTTTCTTGGCGGAATAATCGCATGGCCTCTATCCATACAGCCACTGATGTTGGGCATTGTTCTAAACGGTGGGCTAGGCTTTCATACTGATCACATATTGTACATGAGGTGTGAGTGGCATTTGACCGTTCAGCTGTGCGGTATACTCTCCTCATACACCTCCATACATGTGCTCTTATTCTGGGTTGGAGTAGAGGGTGATGTGTGTATCTCCATACTCTTCTTTGAATCTCCAGGTTGTAGGGTATGTCCATTTGGTCCAGGTAGTCTATCCTGGCTATGGTACTCGGATTTCTGCATATCATATTGTCTGTGAATATTTGGTCATTGATTTCCTGCCTTTAGGTTAGTCTTGGGCGTCCTCAATGACTGGTTTGGCCACTTATGTGGATCCGCCAAGTTGCTCTTCTCATAGTAGGAGTATTCATTTGAAATATGCAGGAGTGCCATGTGGTCTGAAGCTGTAGGATGAGATGCCAGATACTTGATTAATGTGTTTGGGTAATCTGGGTTTCTTAATTGGAGTGCTCGTGCAAAGGTATATCTTGCTGTTCTGGCCCAATGTGTATCTGGAAGAACTGGGCTAGTCACCTGAGCTATCCAGGATCCTAGTATATGGGTCGCTTGCTCTACGTAATTAGTAAGCCCCATACCTCCATTCCTTCTAGAGCCAAATAGGGTTTCGAGGCAAACATGGGGGTTGTGGTTGAACCAGAGCCATCTTTGTAATAGGGCGTGAATTGTGCTGAAGAAGGATAGTGAGAAAGCGATTGCATGAGCCTTGAACCATATGATTGATATAATCATAGAGTTGGCAACTGTGACCCTTCCTGTTAGATCTTTTTGGTGTCCATGTAAGGAGGCAATGCGTTTTTTATTTTGTCTAGAAGTTGATTTTCTATCATGGAATTGGCGTATCCTCCTGCTTCCAGCCATTTTCAAGTGACGAACAGGACCAGCTGTTGGCTTGGTGGTGAATGGAAGTTTCAGTGAGGTCTTTACTAATTTCCGTCACCTATGCCTGGTAAGGAGTCTTGATGCAGTATTAGTTTGTTGGCCCTGAGTAGATGGCATCCACTGGGTCTGATATTTGACCAGAATTATGATTTCCGTTTTCTCAGTGTTTAGTGATGCGTTAAGTATGGATGAATGTTCTTGTATTATCTTCTCAATTCTGCAAGCGTCCTGATTGTTGGATATGCCCACCACACAATCATCAGCAAAGGCCATCATTTTGACTGATGGTTGGCCCTTGACGTTGATTCCCTTGAGAATTGTGTTTTTATTCCGTATTAAGGGGTCTAAACTAAAGTTGTAGAGTAGAGGGCTTAGGGGGTCTCCTAGTTTGAGTCCTCTCTGTGGGATGACTGGGTTAGTTAAGAAGCCTGCTCTACACAGCCATGGTAGAAGACTCTGTAAATAACTTTACCCAGTTTATGAATCTATTTAGGAGCTTGAATATTTGAAGGCAGGCCCTAAGATATGTCCAGTTCACCCTGTCATGTGCCTTTTATTTGGTCTAAAAGACAAGCGCTCCAGAGGTGTTGGACTGGCAGACATTTGCAACTGTTTGGATGTTGTACCATATGGATCTTCTTAGAACAAATCCATATTGTGATAGGGATATCGCATCAGTTGTAATTTCTCCTAGTCGTTTGGCCATAATGTTTGTGAAATTTTTGTATCTGTGTTGGTTAGGGAAATTGGGCGCCAGTTAGAGAGGTCTAATAATCTCCTTTTTTGAATAAAGTGACCGTATAGGCTTCTTTTCCACCAGGTAGGAGGCATGTTTCCATAGTACACTTATTCATTGAAGCTAGAAGAATGTTGGAAATTTTAGTAAAATATTTATGTAAATTTCTTAGTAATTCCATCAGGTCCAGGGCATTTCCCTCTTGGTGCACCGCATACTAATTCCCATAGTTCCTCGCGCAATATTAAGTTGATTAAATTGTTGTTTTGGGCCGCGGTGTCAATATGTTTTCTTTTAAGGAATTTTTCAATTTTTTCTGGTTTGACCAGCATTATCTATACAATTTTGTATAAACCTGTGCACTTTGGTTGCGACTTCTTTGGGTGTTTTCACTATCAATTTGTCCGGTCAATGGACCTGTGTGCAAGCTATTGTATTTTTCTGGGCGTGGAATCGGTGGAAAAAGTAGCTCAAGCAAGTTTCTCCATCTCTTAAGTTTTTGCTTTTATATTGTACTCATACTCAGTGTTGGTGTTCGTGGATCAGGGGTGTTTAGCCAAGCAGAAACCTCCGCTATTTGCAACCCCATCCAGGGCTGTATCCCATGCAAGGCACATTATTTTTCTAGATTGTCAATTTCTGCCAAGGTGTGCTTGATAATGGCTGAAGCTGCCCTGTGTCTTCTAGACGATGTATTTCTAATTTGAAGGGGTTGTTGATTTTTTGAAGTTTTCTCAGGTGGTTAGTAGGTCCAAGCAAAAAGGTGTTTGAAAATCCTGGGTTGAGGATATTCCCTCCATCCAGAATTAAAATACTGAGTCAGCTAAACTTTCTGAGCGTATTCTGCACCATCTGGGTGCTTGGGTGCTTGGCTCCACCGGTTTGTAAGACACTGAAACTAGCTGATGGTTGGAAAATTCTATTTTTGTAGTTTTAAATCTTAAAATTTGGTGCCTGAAGATTATTGGTGCGAGTATTAGGTCTATCCTTGACATAGAGACAAGTATACCGTTGTGTACATGTGGGCATGTCATGTTTTGTAGCAGGGGTAGCCTTTTTGGTAGCAGATCATATAGTCCCAGGGTGGCCTTTATTATGCAAAGTTCCACTTGCCCTTGTGGTATCTCTGTTGTGTATGGCTATTGGTCCATATCTGTGTTAATCCAGAAGTTCATGTCTACCATGATGAAAGCACTTGCTGGTTGACTTAGGTTAGTTGTTAGGGCTGTTAGAAATTCTCTTTGGTCATGTGCACCATTTGGACGTACACACTGGCTATTATGTGCACTTTAGTGTGCCATGAGAAGGTTACGGTGAGTATGCAGCCACCCGTTATGAATTTTTATTGATAAATTTAAAAACTTTGGTTTGTGAGTACTACCACCCCACAGTGTTGTGACCAAAACGACGTTATTGGGAGGATCGTTTTTTCCCATGCCTCCTCCTCTCCCTGTGGACAGTGGGTTTCCTCCACCGCCAGGATATCCACAGGTGGGTTTCATAGGAGACTCAACTTCTTGGCTAAGGACATTAAGGCCATGAGTCCCACTATGTTCAGCAATCATATCTCTACTGAGACGCCTGATGCGCCTCAGGAGCGGTTAGCAGGGCCCCTTGGCCCTACTCCCTCGCTTACATTACTCTCCAATGCACCTCTGCTATGGAGAGCATAGCCATGAGTAGGAGTTGGGGTATATTCTGCCCCTTTCATTGCCACTGTTTTTGCTCTTCTCTTGGCTTTGCTTAGTTTCAATTTATCATTGCGGTGCACTTGTGTGCTTTTATTGGCCACATTTTTTCTTGCACATTCCATTGTTGATTTTTCCTTCCTTATTGGGTTAAATTTCGGAATTTGGGTGGTGCGCTGAACCCCAGTTTTGCTGCAATTATTTCCAAATAAGGTTCCACCAAATTCAATCTGGTCAGATTGGGTGCTTGGTTTTCCTCAGGATTTGATTGGTTCATTGACTCTAATTCCTCCATGTCTTCCTGGATCTGTCCTGGTGAAATGGACGATTCTGCAAAGGCCTTTGCCTTGGCCGCGGCCAGCTTACAAGCTTGTTTGGCCATTTTTCATTCTTTCAGGGAAATTGGGTCAATTAATTTATATTGCCCGTGTTCTCCCCAGTTAAAAGCTTGTGTTGTATCAGTGATTTTGGCATACTCTGACATAATCTTCGCCCTTTCCTCCTCAAAGAATTCCATTTCTCTCAGGTTTTCTTTTATGGGAAAAGCATGAATCTTGTTCCCAAATGCCTGGCAGTGGTTGCATATGGGGGTTCGCTTTCCACAGTTGCGCTGAACAGCAGGGATTTTTTCCCATCGATGGTGAAGGATGCTATGTGAGGTATTTTTGTAATATCCTCTACTACTTTTGGTTCAAGGAAATAATTGCTATTGACTTCCCCGTGATAAGGGTCAGAATAAGCTGAAATTTCTGCATCTTGAATTTCTTAATTTCTTCATAGGCTTCCAAACCTTCTTAATATGTCCTTTGACTACTGTGTGCGCCAGTGTGGTCGAAAGATAATCAAAATAATAATAAGTCTTTGGATTCTGTCCAGTGGGTGCATTTGGTCAGTTTTAAATGCTGTCTGTCAGGAAGGTCAAGTATTACTTTGACCTTTGCTGCTTCTTTTGCTTCTTCCACAGTTTTGAACCCAAGACTACCCAAACTTTGCAGATAGTTTGAATTGTTAAGTAAACCACATGTGGGAACTTTTATGTTGGGCTTCGCCAAAGTTTACCCACATCATTGGTGTTTCTACACTCAGGAAAACTTGTATCCCATGTTCCACTGACAACAGTAGTTGTAATTGGGATACTGCCATATAACTGCAGTAAATACCAAAAAAATTAACAAAACCTGCGGGGGCACCACCTCAGGTTTTTTTATATATACTAAGATTTTTGTTTGACCTGTGTGCTTGGTACCTTTGGGCGGTGCAGGTCTAGGTCTGTGCCATTTACCGCGTTTGCCCAGCTCTTTGCTTTATTACTCATACTCATCTCACCTAGTATTGATTATCAAATTGTGCTGTTTGAATTAAATCATATTACTAAAAGTAATAGAAATTGGAAAGAAAAGTCTTTTAGGGTCAGCTGCATCCTAAACTGCCATTTTATTGATATTTCTACTTTGGAAAACTGTTTTGAGGGAGAAAATGGCAAGGACGCAACTCAGTAGTCAATGAAAAATTCCTCCAAAGCAAAATTCAGCTTTACCTGATACAGCCATTTGTCCTCATCAATCCATTCAAGAACCTCAAATGGATTGTATTCAGCCAGCACTGAGCCAGCCACCAGAATTGAGGCAGTATATGTATACTAAAGTTTAAAATTCTAATATAATAATTTTTACTCTAAATAAATGGGTATCTAGTTTTATCTGAGTGGATGGTGGTTATATACTTATATCTTTTTTATAATATAATTTTTATATTAATAACTATATCAGCGATCCAGTGCTAACTTCCTCACATGGGGTTCCATTAAAGTTCCAGCTTGAGGATTTTGTGGTAAAAATCTCATGGTCAGTGAATTTTATTTGGGTTATACTTTTTAGTTGCAATTAATTATCCAAATATTAACCAAACATTGAAAAGTACATGATTAAAGATTTGAAATCATACTTTGCATTTTATATTGTATTGAAGGATCCAGATCTCATTTCATTCAAATGTTGAGATATTAACTGCACCTTATATTTTAAAATTATCAGAAATAGAATCTAGTGACTGTGCTTTGGTACGTTACCAATTCATTAACCGCCATAATTTGATGGCAATATAGCGTTTTGTCACTTGACTCTTATTATGGATTGGTAGACTAATCATATTGTGAAGAATTTACCAAATAAAAGGAACCAATGTTTAATCTCAATGACTTAATCAGTGTGCCATAAGCCATCAAACATAGCTAATCAGAATTTTCTGAATCTAATTAAAATTAATTCACTTAATTTTGCATGGAGTGTTCAAAGATATGGACAAATCAGATTCCTCATGCTAGTTTTAAATTAATGCTTTTGCTGAAAAAATCCTAGCACCGTGAGGTAATTGGTTATTTGGAAACTTACTTTTTTATTGTTAAGATTTATGCCATCAATTTAGGGTTCCTGGTCAATCAGAGTGGGAATTGCAGCAAAACTGGTCGTCTGTCAATACTAATATGACGTTGATACTGAAATCAAGGTATGTATCACCCACCCAATAAACAAGCGTGCAACCAACCTGAAGAGCATGACCCTGCTAATAGTCCTAATTCTGAGTTTGTCAAATTTAAAAGCAACAAATCAGAACTTATGGACTAAAACCAAATTTTAATTAATATAATATGAACCCACGAATTAATGAAATAAACAAATTATACTGGACTGTTTAGTTAAAGCCATTTGTCAGATAAAATCAATTAAACAATTACAAAACTCTTTACTTAAGTGATACCCATTCCTAATTTAGATCATGTGTTATTTTTATCTCTTATATATTACTCTTATTATATCTTATTATGCTTTTATATTTATACTACCTACAATGCTTTACTTTTTCAAAAAAATTACTAAGTATGCGTAAAATTGTTCTGAGTAGTTTAGATGGAGAGGGTGAACAAATATACTTATATGCTTAAACAAAGATTTTAATTATAGAAATGTTTTTCTAAACCATCACAACTAAAACATAGGTTCAAGTTATTATTTAATAAAAACTTGAACCTATGTTTCAGCTATCCTGCTGTTGTTCTCTCACATTTTTAATTAGGTCAATCCAAGTAACTGCCTGCTGTGGCTGACAGTTTTAATTGAACTGATCCAACCAAATACTAAAGAAAATCAACTATACCATCCATCTTAATTTTATAAGTTAGATGACAAAATGCAATTATGATATCACATCTTGACTAGATGAAAAGTTTAAGAACATCTCAAACCTTGTCCAACCACAAGGCAAATTAAAGCACCAAAGCTTTTTACCATAAAGTAAGCCTTGATTTATATAATTCTAAAAAAAAATTTAGTAGGTTCCTATTAAATATAATCTTCAATTATAGATTTCTAATCCCTACATTATGCGATTTAGTATAAAATAATGATAGGCTTATTGATATAAAATTTCTTTGTGTTGAGCACCACTAGTGCTAAAAAAAGATAATATAAAAAGTCACAGTTTTCTATTTTAGTTTTATTCATTTTTGAAACTCTCACATTCCCTAAAGCTAAAACCCAAGAGGCATATACATATCAAAATTGTTAGTATAACAATCTCAGTTTAAGAGAATAATGTTTTAGTGCAGTTCATAAATTCAAAACGTTCTACAAAAAATATTTATTTAATTTATTATTTGATATCATAGAAAAACTATAAAATTAATTGAGTAGTTTCTTAGTGGTTAAAGACCTAACTGCAGTTATTTGTGAAAGTCAAAGCTCTATCAGACCACCACATTGCCCTAATTCTTCTACAGTGGCTATGCCAAGACATGAAAGTGTATCTCAAGGTTTTAAAAGTTTGGAATTTGGCAGGTCTAGACTTAAAAATTAATTTATAAAATTTAAAGAAGGAAGAGATTTTTAAGATTTCTAGATTTATGTCTGAAAAACTTTTTTACAAATTAACCAAAATATAGAAAAAGTCACTTTAATACATTACTTACCTGTCAAGTTTTAAGAAGAGGGTCTTGAAAGGTTAAGAATTCCAAAAAGCCTTAGAGAATGGAAATCAAGTACCTAAACACTGTGAGG
>JAKSZP010007437.1:0-24636 GCA_022478985.1 Massospora cicadina
AAATTGGCATCCAATTTGTAAGTCCCAGGGAATGTCCTCTAGGTGTTGATTGGGCCATTTTCCCATTTCCAAGCAAGAAGGCACTGAAGAGGATGGCTGTACCCCTCGTTACTCAGGGCGATCTTGCTCACATGGTAGATGAGCGCTGGGTAACAGCTCTCTCACTTTGGATACCACTCCCAGTACCCACACTCTCCTTGGTAGAACTGCTATGGGGAATTAGAGAAATCTGCGCTGAGATCATCAAAATAAATTGATCATAACCAATTTGAGAGGCAATCAGCCCGATGCTCAGATTTTAAATGGTCAAAAAGGTATGAAGACTGATTTATCAGCTGGAATGACCGATGGGTGCAATTCAGTTAACATGACAATTGGAAAAATCTCCCCCCCTCCCAAATCCATCAGGCATCACTCCCAATGGGCAGGTAATAGCATTGGACACCATTGATGAGGTTCCAAAGCTTCCTGATGACAAATTGGGCATTGCGCTTGATGCAATGCCACTGACTGAACAAATGGTTCAGTGACCAAATGTGGGTGAGTTGGGCGTCCCAAACCTATTCCCAACCAAATGGGTCCACCCCTATGTGGGGTGGCCTTGGGGGATTCCCGCCACTCATCAGGCTAAATGCCCTCGCACCAACCGTCAGAAATGTAGCTGAGCCTTAGTTTGGATGTTTGAGGTCGAACTGACAGTGACTCAGCCTGCTGCTGAATTTTGTGATCTCAGTTCTCAAGGAACTAGCCTGCACATTCCCAAATAATTTGCCAGTTAGGTCAAATTTGTGGGACCCAATACCAGCTTGTGTTTCCCCCAAATTGACTACTATTTGATCAGTTGCATTGCACTGTGAAAATTGTTGTTTGATTTTTCTCATAAATTTTCCATTAAAAAAACCTTTCCCAAAAATTTAGTTTTTATATATTAAAAATTAAGCCGCCTTATCTGCCAACGTTCTCATACTCCTTGAGGTTATTGGCCATGTGCTTATGGTACTTTATATTGTGCCTATATGAAATTCTGGCTCGCCAGCAGATATTGGTGGGACTCCTTTCCAGTTCCATATTCGTCATATCAACAGCAGTGCCTTGGGCATTCTGGTTTATTGTCCGGGTGCTTTGGCATCCGCGCTGGCAGGCCAGTCTAATTCTTACTTGCTGTTTGCCTGACACAACTGCTCTCACCAACACCAATACTAAAATAATAACAAAAATTTTAGCTAAGCGTCTGGGATGCATTGCACAGACAGCCCTCTCCCCCATCAGTATAGCTTTATCCCTAGTCTCTCAATTTGGGATAACATTCACACCATAGCAAACATCTGCCAAGCTAACCCCACTGGCGCCCTTGCTTTCCTGGACTAAAAGAAAGCATATGACCAAGTGCACTGGGACTACTTGGAACAATGTGAAAAAGGCCTTCAACCTCCCATCTCGCTTTATAAACTGGGCGCTCCTCCTAACACGCTTGGAAAGGTTTGCAATCAGAGGACCAGGTTTCCTAACTGACATCATCACCCCACAAAGGGGCCTCAAACAAGGCGACCCGCTTAGCCCCCTACTATACAATTTCAGCCTTAACCTCTCCTCCGCATAGTAAACTCCAAGCTCTCTGGAATCATGTTGGAGGGACAACTACCAACCAAGATGCTCGCCTTAGCTGATGACTGTGTAGTCGGTGTCTCAGGCAATAGGGATGCCAGATCAATTGAGCGCATTATCCACCAATATGAGTCAGTGAGTAACGCCAAGATGAACAAACAGAAAACAGAGGTAATTGTAATGGACAAATTCAGCTCAAATTAGACCCCCCCTCCCACAACTGACCAAACCAACCCACCGCACATCCTACCACAAGACAAAGACCTACGCCAATAAAACCACTGTGCTTACCCTTCGCACCCCACCCCTCCACCAACCCATTCTGTCATCTGGGAATATGGCTTGAGGCTGGTGGATATGCACTTGATACCATTGAAACCAAAATATTGGAGAACATCACAAAAAGAATGACAAGCATGCGGAGGAGTAAAGATAGCTTAGCTGGAAGGATTGTGTTAGCCAAATCCATGATCTTGTCAAAGTATGGTTTGCTGCTCACGCAGTTCCTTTCTCCACCAACTTTACCAACGCAGTCTACAAGCTTCTGCAGAACTGGCTGTGGTCTGGATACCGCTCACCAGTCAGGCTGGAGACCATGGGCCCATGGAAGAAAGGCGGGATGGGGCTGCTCAACTTCACGGAATGAGAAACGCAAATCTTTGGCTCATGGATAGCTATGACAACGTCACCCAACTCGCTTTCCCCCCACTGGGCCAAGGCAGCCCAAACCAACTTTGCAAAGGCACTACATCTGAGGTGCCCATCCAACCCCACAACACTGATGAAGTACCTAACAACATACCCAACAGCCACAGGACTGCACAACACCAACCGCTACTTCAAACGCGTCCTGTACACCCTAATACAAGGGGGTTGGAGTTTCTCCTATGCACAACAATCTGATGATACTAACCCGCCAATAGAGTATATGCGACTCCACAGAGGACAAATTGTGACCAGCGCACCTGCCCCACTACCACCTTTCCCTCTATCCCAGATTGATTATCTAGATTACCAAGACGTCCCATATGACTTGAGCACCCAAAGGAAGGTGTGGGACCTCATCACTTGCCCCTTCTTATCCCCACAAGTGAGCTCCACAGTGTGGCGCTACATGCATCATACGTTTAGAACAGCTGACTGCACCTTCTCAATGTTCAAGTCATGCGCCATCTGCGGCAGACCCAACACACTAGCATACCTCCTGGAAGAGTGCCCGCCGTCCAAGATTATCTGGGCCAATGTGATGTAATTATTCCAGCAATCACCAACAGCTGAATTCCGACTATCCCTCAATATCCTAGCACTCAACACAATCTCACATATCCCCCAGATTCTAAGTGCTTTAATTGTTAGTATTGCAATATGGTACATTCACACAATTGCCCTTGATGCCTTCAACGGGATTTTCCACAACATTAACCAAGCTATTGTCAGGTTCCACACCCACTTGGCCAACCACTTCCAAGCCTGGATATTTGGATCACTAAAACACAAATGGAAGAAACAGATGGGTAACTGGCTCCCAATCTGATTCCTTTGATGTGACACTGAAAACCTCACAATCTCTATAGGCGGTACACCCTACTAACCCTTGAGCTGTCAAGTCTCTCAAGGTCATAATCACCCACAACCCATGTCTACTAGCACACCCAAGTGTACCATGTCCCGTCCTGTCTTTCTGGTTACAATACTTAATGTGCTCCCCCCACTTTACTTTCCTTCCCCATATATCAGATGTGTCAGTCCCCTGGTCGGCCATCCTCAAATAAATAAAAATATGTGTTAGAATTCCAACAGAAGGATTGTAGTCTAGTGGATGGATGCATAAGTTCAATAACAACTGATACAACAGAATAGTGATATGATGTTCACCATTTCTCAAACAAATGTAATAAAATATAAAATAGAAGCTAAGAGTTTTGCAAAGCACAATATTTATTTTAATGGAAGAGTCACATTACTGTTACTACCAGAGATTTACACAAAATACAAGTTGCACTGCAGAGTCACACTATGGTTAACTATTTAAAGAACTTCCCTTCTCACTCCTCGTCACCACTCTTATCCTCCTCACTGCAGCCGCTGACCTTCATACCAGCCAAGCTGGTATTCTTACTAACTAATTTGCTTGGTTTAATTCTCGGTGGAATTGTACATCTTCCACAACATTTTCCATTAGTAATCCTCAGCAGTCAATATTTTCTTAATTATACTCAGCTTCAATCATTAGTGATTGAATTACTAGTATTTAACTAATAGCTGTTGATCATCCTTGGCATAAAGTGTCATTTATCAAGATACCCTAAATTGCTATCCAGATTGGTTTCCGTTATTCTTAAATCCAACGGATTCCTTCAAGATCTCTCAATTACTAACGTCAACCCTATTCTTGGCATTGTGGGAGGAAACCATCTGGTTAGTTTTCTGATGTTTCCCCCTTAACCAGATGGTATTCCTCTGGAGTGATGCCTAAATTGTGTTCACCATCAACCAGTCCTCAGAGACCCCTTTGTTTTCTGGAAGTGAATTTTCATTATTTGGTGCTAATTCATTCTTCACTGTCAACTATCAAACCTCCTCATTAGTGATATGTATCTTCCCAGATTGATTTTTGTGTTGTTGTTATTTTTTCATATATTGGTTATATGTCTGAAGGAACTTATTGTGCACTCAGTTAATAATCTGATCACTCACCAAGTCCTTAATCATGTAGGTATCAGTTCCCATTATCTCTATTATATCAAAGGGTATAATCTATATGCTAGCCAACATATTCTGCCATCCAAATATATACTGATAATGGAACAGGACATGCTCTATTATTGCAAACAGTGGTATTCTGCTCCACCAGAATTAATTGGAAAATAATTCCTAATTTATTGGCCAGACTCATTAATTACACTTCAGTCTGAAATTTGATGAGCGTGGACATCAGAGTCACAAGATAGTGTTGCAGATCCATTCTGCCAGTCTCCCTTACACAAGAGTAGAGTAGCGGGGGCAGGGCAGGGGGCCTCCCATAGAGAAGCTGGAAGAGACGTTTTCCTATCATGGAGTGTGTCAGATTCTGGTGGTTGACTCGAAAATAAACCTTTTGACAACCATCAGATAAAGCCAATTATCCTTTCAACGCTTGAGCTAACACCTATTTTCTCACCTCAAAGCCTATTGTAATTATACAATTTGGGCCAAATATTTCAATGTCAATTTGATCAAATATATATCAGAGTGCTTGGGCCGAATATGCTCGCATATTATGGCCAATTTCCTATGTTTCAAATTTCAGCAATTGGTCCCAATTATCTGAAACACAATCAACTTACTTGTATACAAAATTGTTCAGGACTGACCTGAAGTTAACATCTGAAAATCCCATGGACTTCAGACAAAAAAACGTAATTAATTTCCAGCCTTAGGGTAAAATTCATACGTCGATCCATGTAATTGGCATGATAGCACTTGCACATGGACCGCCTGAAAGGGAATACCTAGTGCTATTGAGGGAGAGGCCTGCCAACATCCCAATTAGGGGTGCATCATTTACTTCAATTGAGGCAAGAATTTCACAGAAGGTATATTTCGTCAGCAGCATGACAAAACTCAACTCAAGAAGATACTAGGACAATTTCCATGCTTTTATTGCAATTTTTGTACCTGATCCTCCCAATTTTGAGAGTATTTTGCCACCAATAAACCTAAGAAAAGGTTTCAGTCATAACAGTTCAAGAGCTGAACTGAGGTATTAAAATATCTGTTGATATTTTTTACTCCAGTGTGGCCAGAAGATGCCATAGAGGTATAAATACTGGTGCCTGGCCGTTGACTATTTATCTAATAAATAGCTTATAATAAAAGTTATATTTATTTCATCTCTTTCCTGGTTTTCTCATTGAATCTTTTCTTTGGAGAAAGTGTCAACGAGCTGGATGCGCTTTCCACAGCTTGTGTATCTACCTGTCTCAGAAGAAGTTCCCAAACATGAAGGAAAAATTACGCCTAAAATCAGCCAGAAGAGTTGAGGCGAATTTGCATAGTGAGTTTTGAACAGTCAAAATACTGTAAACTACAGGCATTATTGAGAATCAATCATTGAAACTTTGGCCTGAATAGACATGCTTGATAATAAAACACAAGCGAGTGATCCTTGGATTCTCACAGGGTGGTAGCTGATGTTATATGCAAAAACTGCAGTATAGAAGGGCGCTCCAATTAGATGGTCAATACCCTGAAAGCTTTCTGAAGAAATTCATTAACGATCAATTATACCACTTGACAGTTACATTGCATTCAGGGTAGTATGGGGTTGTTAGTCCCTGCGGATCAACGTCAATTCTTTCAACTTATGGAGGACATGCAAAGGAAAATTTGTTGTTATTTGTGAGTATAAAATGTGGGCAACCTTTTGTTGAATGATGCACTCCATTATTAATTTGGCAGCAGTTATCACCCTCAAATCTCTGATTACTCATGCCTCCACCCACTTCATCAAGTGATCTATTGCTACCAGTATATACTTGGAGTGATTTGTGCACGTTGGCAAGGGTCCCACAACATTGAGGGACACAGTATGTCAGGCAAGCAAGGGTTTCATCAGGTGATGAGAGGTTTTCTGATGGTAATTTTCTCCACTTGACATTGATGATAACAAGAGATCATTTTGAATACTTCAAGTGCATAATCTCTCAGTAATATCATGGCTGCTAAAAAACTAACATTTTATGTAGACTCTGTGCCTACCACCTTTAGGCGCTTACATAATAATGCCAGTCAGGTAGAGGGTTTCAGAAAGCTCACCATAGTACCATTAATATTCTTGTATAGCTCACCATTCCTCAAGAAGGCATCAGCCCTCATTCCATCTAAAACCTAAATGATTTGAGGTGATTCGTCAGCATACTTGCCACTGATCATTTTTTATACATCATATCATCAAGTTTTGCCATAATAGCAACTATTGGTAATAGTGATAAGCAGTCAGCGTTCTGATGCTTTGCACCCAGACAATGGATGATATTCAAATTATACGCTTAAAGTTTGAGAGCCCACCGTTCAAGGCGGCCCTTTAACTCTTGCAAATTCAGTAACCAGCGCAACAGAGCGTGATCAGTCATGACCTTAAACTATACCCCATGAAGATAGACTTGAAACTGCTTGCAAGCATAATTTACATTTAGACATTATCACTCAGTCACAGTGTAATTCCGTTTGTGTCAGTCTAAACTTCTGCTGAAATAGGTGACGGTGTGCTCTACACCATCATGATAATCCTGTTGGGATAATATTGCTCTGACAGAAGAAAGGGAAGCGTCAGTCTGGATGATGAACTCCTTCTCAAAGTTCAGATACTGCAGCACTGGAGCATTTATCAACGCCATCCAAAGAGTATCAAAAGCACTCTGACACCATTCCATACACTTGAACTTGACGTCCTTTTTAGAAGCTCAAAGAGTGAGGCCCCAACACTGATGAAATTGGGGTCAAAGCGTCAGTAATAACTGACCATGTTCAAAACATTTGAATATCTCACTTGCTACTTGGTTGGGCCATCTTCCTGGTGACTTCTACCTTAGCTAGTTGCAGTCTAAGTCCCCTTGCGTCTATCAAAAACTGAAGAACTCTAACTGTCATTGAAGAAATGACATTTGCGAGGCTTAATCTTTATGTTGCCCTATGCAAACTGGCGGAATACCTCCTCCAAATGTGTTAGATGCTCTGAAAACGTCTGTGAGAAGACGTTAATGTCGTTGAGGTAAGCAAGGATGCACGCCAGCTTAAAATTTCCCAGTATAGAGTCCATGGCCCTCAGGAACGTAGCTAAGGCTCTAAGCCCCTGAGTTATATAGGTGGTCTGAAATACTCACTTGTAAGTGACTATGGCACACTTCTCTTATTCTGCCATAGGAAACTCGTTTTTCCAGTAACACAATATCAGGTGTATAACTGAAAAATAGCAAGCGCCGCCCAAGCAATCTAAAGCATCATAATCTGAGGCAGAGAGCACAAATCCTTTTTGGTGATATTGTTAAATTTCCAGTAGTCAATTAACTCATGTTAGTGTCATTCTTCTTTTTAACAATTAACACAGGTAAAGACCAAGGACTCCTAGACAGTCCTATCATTCCCTGCTCTAGCAGAATTACTAATTTTTGAGAAACTACCTCATCCACAGCCCTCTAGCAGCAGATTGGCTAGGACCTAATAAGAGGGTGGTCTCCAAGACCAACCAATGGACAATTCTGCAAGCGCATCCCAGTTCATGATTGTTGTACGCAAAAATCTCCTGATACTTTCAAATAGTGCCATGGCTTGATCCTTCTACTGTTCCAACAACCTTGTCAAAGTTTCTTGGGAAACCATAGCATGTATGCCAGTCAGAGTTCTAGTGGGAAGGCTGAGCTTCTCTAGTGATAAAAATTTAGGGAGTTGGAGGACCTCATCAATGGGGTCATGTGAAGATATGCTACCACCTGGTATCTCTGAACTATCAAGGCTCTTTCTGCAGGTTCGCCAGTAGCACCTTTATCTCCTCATGCCTGGATAGTAAGATGCCCGGGGCTATATAGGGTTTTAGGCGTGATTGTTGATACAGGCTTAAGACCTCACCATATAACCCCTTCTATATCTAAAATTCAAGCTCCATCCCTACTATAGCATGATGGCCAGAGGGTATCATTAGTGAATGTTATGATTGTAACAGTATCACTTGGTACTCATATATTTGATTATGGAGGATCTTAGTCTTCTGTTTCAGCAGCTGATAGAGGACAAGAACTATGTCATCACAGTATGCAAGGTTTTTGACCATCTCAGATGGAATCCTGTGGCACCTCATCCGAGATGAACTTGATGGGAATCTGATGGCCCAGAATATTGAAGGCTTCCTTTTCCATTTCAACCACTGCACTAAAGCGGCGCATTCATGAAGCCTCAATTAACATGTTATAATTGTGATTTGGCAACGTGATTGTCGATGTGGAGACAGCAAATTACCCAAACTGAAGAGGCAGAGCACGATATTCTCCCTCTAAGATGGTGCACTCCACCCCATCCATTCCATATACCACCTGGTGATCCACATCAGGTTTCAGCAGCATTTTGGCGACCAACTTTGTTGACATTATGTTGACAGGTTCACCAGTGTCTATGACTGAAAAACCTTTGTTTTTCCACAAGGATGTACAAGATTTATAATAAGAATAAGAAGGACCTCAATTATTTAATAAAAGTAAATCTGAATCCTTTTTATCAAAGAAGTGCATGATACTATCCCCAATCTGGGGGTATTCCTTAGCGATCATCTCCATAAGGATGGTTACATTCACTCCTTCCAATGATGCCACATCTAAAGAGGGTCATATTTCACTTGCTTAATTTTGCCCCAATATTTGGTAAGCATAGAATTTTTGGATTTCTTGTAGGATCTCCTCCACTACAGCCTCCTTAGCTTGTGAGAAAATTAGCACATGTACTTTGTCAGTGGTTTGTTGATAGAGAAATATGTTGGTGGGGTTGCAGTATCTGATGCAAAGTGGATTTCTATATTCAGGTGAAACAATTGAATTTGGAGTAGCAAAAACTAGAGGTTCCATCTATACTCCTCCTGATCTTTTCCCAGATCATGTGGATTCAGCTGCATGGCATGGATGTGCCACTTGATGAGGCAGCTTACCGCATAGTGTCCTTGTTGACAACTTTCATAACATGTTATCCCAAAGGGTTCCCATCTCCAAGTGTCATTAAAATATCCAGGCTAAGGCTTTGCCAAAAGATTATAGCCCAGCTTAGGGTGGCAAAGAGTTATAAGGCGGACGCAGGTGGCCCAAAGGGTTATAGATCAGCCGCGGGTTGGCCAGCAGATTATAGGTCAGCTGGGGATTGGCTAGTGGACTATAAGTCAGCTACTATAGTACTAGATGAATAAGATACAGCTCAGCCATTGGTGGCTTCTATCTGAGTTGGGTGGGCTGAACTTCATGGCCAATCATCACAGATAGTTGATGTGTTTAGTAAAGAAATGTCCTCTTGCAAAACAAGGACAAACACGTTGAAAAGTTCCTAATGTAGCTTCACTGCCCATTCATCATAATGCTGACGTCACTCTCAGATAATGTCACTACCCTTACCGTGGCATGTGCTTCCAAAGTGAAGTGATCAGCAAACACCATCAGGGTTTTGTTATGCTGGAACCCAATCGTTATAAAATTGTTTTACATTGAACCATTTTTTCACACCTCCAAACAAGTATGATACTATGTCTTTGACTTCCTAGTAAGTTACTGAGCTGTCCTTCAGTAACAAATGGCCTTATTGGCACTTTTAACATCTAAAGTAAGGTTTAGCAGTTTTGCCTTATGTCAGTCTGAAGATCCTTTGATGGTGAATTCAAAGTGCTTAAGAATTATGCATATTGCCTTCTCAATTCAACGGAGCAGCTTCTCATCACACATGTCCTTAGCTCACTCCAGGCTACATGTCCTGGGTGTGAACAGAAATGTCTTCTGTCTAGCAGATGTAGCACCCATATGTGGAGCATATATGTGTTGTGGGGCAGAACTTAATCTTGCCACAGTCATTTAGGGAATAATGGGTTTAGCAGTCAGAGTTACAGTGACTACTGGAGTGACCTTGCTAGTAGGACCATAGTAATCTTCTCCAGATCTGACACTATTCCTGAACTGACTCCCTTCACCAACTAAGCAGCAAAAAGTTCTTCCACAATTCTTTCAGCTTAGACTGAATTTCACTGACAATAAATTCTGTAGGAATCCAGCTTTTTAGGTGCTCGCTGGTGCTAATGCCTCTGGATCCCACAAAAGGCTTAATAATTTTAATAAAAATTTACTAATAAAAAACTTGGATATAATGAGTTTTTTTATTAATAAGATGGGGTAGAATGAAAAGCAATCCCTCTCAATATTTGACTAAGCAGTATTTAAGCTGTTTTGAGGATTGAGAGAAATTTGAGGATAGTTTTGGAATAGCTTAGGTGCTTCCAATTTAGGTAATATGGAAATTTCTCCTATCAGATCATAGAAAAAATGAGTTACTTTTTGGGAAACTGATAATTGGGGTTTTAAAGAAGAACATACCCATGCAGTAAGGTCTTGATGAACTTCAACCAATCACCGCTAGCTAAAGTATTTTCACTTTGGGGGACCTCTGCCACCCCTATAAAAGGGGGTGGTCCCCGCGTATGTGCTTTGAGGGACTTGGTGATTGTGGGGGGGAGTACCTTCCACTGGTTGCCCCAGGATCCATTGTCAGATCAGGGAAATATGACCATTTGATTGTACATTAATTGCTCGAGCAGGTTTCATAATGGTGTTACCCCAATTAATAGGGTTCCACCATGAATTGGCAGGGTCTTTTGGCTGATATTCTCGAAATCTTCATTAGTTTTTAACAAAGCACTTTTCAGATCATCACAAACTCTTATATGGCCAACATTTCCCCATTTAGGTGGATTTTGACTCACAACATTCTTCTTTTGAGGCCTGGAAGGCAAATGTCCAACACCTTCCTTGGCATCTCATTTTGATCTCATCAATTTCCATTTGTAGATCTTAGCAGAATTTCTTTTCTGCAGCCAGTTTATGCTTAAGGTTTTGAAGATGTTTAAATACATCATCAAGGGTTTCCTGCATTCAGGAATTCTGGCATCCATTTTCATGAGCCTGGTAGGATGTATAATCAAGTTGGATTACTAAAGAGGCTATTTCCCAGAGTAGCCCTCATTGGAATGATACAGATTCTCCAACTGGACTCTAAAGGAGGCATATTCCACCAATTTGACAAATGAAAGGAACACATCCTGGCCTTGGTTGGCATTACCAAAACCCTCTACTCATGCTACCCAATATAATAGTTGTTCATATTTGGTGGACCTAAGAAACAAAGTACCCAGGGTTTCAATTGCTCAGTGATTACTCCATCCTCCGTGGAGCTGAATGAGGTTGATGGCTACTGAATTAGCATGGTCAGTGACCTGCTGCTCTAAGAGAGTGACCCAGTCCCTGATGCACACAACTGTGGCATCAACTCCTGACACCCAGTCAGTTATCTCCTTCATGAACTGCTCAGTGTTTCACCCAAACATGGTAACTTCTTTAATCTATTACAACGTAAGACCTCACTAGTTTAAAGTTCTATGACTCACAGCAGCTCCTAATTTAGCTGAGGCATTAACTGATCCATATAGCCATAGGTGTCAACAACACAATTATAAACTTGGACAATTACTCTCTTAACCTATGAGAATATCTGGTCAAGGTGTTCAGTAAAAGGCAGTTGTTGTTTTGTTGAACCTGGGTGAACTGTATCACATCAATCATTATGTAGTGACAGGCCAGGACTCTTAGTAGCTAGTGAATTGACAGCCATACATATATGACTAGGTACTCTACCGTGCCCTGCAAGTTGAGGCAGCATGTGAGGCTGGTGATAGTATCCAAGTAGGATATATACAGCTCATACTGCTGAGCCTGGTCCTACTGATTAAATAAATATGCTCCTAAAGTTCTCAATGGTGTCCCCATTGTAAAAGCAGTCTCCCTGGAGAAGCTACTCTATAATATGATAGAGCTGCTCAGAGTAACATCTATTAACTATCCGTGATGAGCTGACTTGAGTGCTGGACAGGCAGCCAGCTGTATTTCCATCAGAGCATCGCCAAATTCAGATGGCATACTCATGGTAAAAAGGGCACATTTCTCATGGGAGGTTTCCATGGACTCACCACTATACTTTTCATGGAACCCATGAAGTCTTGGAAGAGGTAGTTAGAACTCACCATGGTACTAGATATACAAACTACTTAAGTTGGATCAGTGAGCCCCCTGTAGTGAGCACCACTGTTAGAATTCTGGTGGAAGGAATACAGTCTGGCAGATGGTTGCACAGGTGTTAATACTCACTGATACAATGGAAGGGTGATATGAGGATTGCCATTCCTCGAACAAATGTAATAAAATATAAAATAGAAGTTAAGAGCTTTGAAAACCACAATCTTTATCTCCACAACAGTCACACTACCATTACTACCAAAGATTTACACAAATTACAAGTTGCACTGCAGAGTCACACTATGGTCAACTATCCAAAGAACTCCCCTTCTCACTCCTTGTCACCACTCTTATTCTCCTCATTGCAGCTGCTGACCTTCATACCAGCCAAGCTGGTATTCTTACTAACTAATTTGCTTGGTGTAATTCTTAGTGGTATTGTAAGTGCTGCCACATTTTCTATTAATAATTAAGGCAATTAATCTTTCCTTAATTATCTTTGGCTTCAGTCACCAGTAATGGAATTACCAATAATTAATGATAATAACTGTCAATCATCCTTGGCATAAATTGCCAGTGATTGAAATACCTAAATAACTATTGAGAATGAGTCCCAATACTCTTAAATCTGGTAGATTCCTTCAGAATCACTCAACTACCATCAACCCTAGTCTTGGCATTGTGGGAGGAAACTATCTGGTTAATTTTCTGACACTATGAAGATAAAAAATACAGTAACTTGTATTGTTATCCAACCTTAGTGACTGTGTAAAATTGTATCAATATGGTATATCAGGAAGTGAGTTAAATGAAGGATGCAAGGTTCCAGGATGAACAAGATGGTGAGTTAAATAAAAGCAAATAAAAAGGCAAAGCCTACCAAATATGATAACCTACACGATGATATAGCAAAGCATTAAATACCTTATTCAAGTAGTTAATTATAACTAAATTATTTTATAAAACCATTTTATAAATTTATTCATTAACTTTTGCTACTTTTGCCGCCTTAAAAAAATTAAAATTGGTAGTCTGGCTCACATTACAATTTAAAATTTACGCATTGGTAACGTTTGGTAAATATGAAAGTTTAATACCGTTTCAAACTAAGTGACTCATATTAACGTGCAAAAAACCAAGGCCTTTTAAAATTAGTCTTTACAGGGACTTTATAGGTTACGCAAGCTATAATAAGCACAAATTTATCCACTGCGTGCGTACTTTTGGGTCCATTCTCGTGCTAAAAAATTAGTGGCAATAACAGCAAGCGGGGTACCAGTTTGAATAGCTGCCTTCTCGTCTTCCTTCCAATGTTGGGCAACATCGTTCGCAAGAGGATCATCCGGGTTAGGTGCAGATAAAAGAGCTTGGATAGAAAGAAGAACCGTACGTATTTGTAATGCTGGAGACCAGCGATCTATTCAAGTGAATAGAGTATTTATTAAACATACCTTTTAAAATATCTAAACAAATACGGCCAAGCTTGTCAATGTTGGGATGATACATTTTGGTCAAAAAGCGAACTTTAGGTGGAGCCATAGGATATTCTTCTGGAAGGAAGAGTTCAAGCTTAAATATTCCACCTAAAAGCTGTTATCTTATGATGCCAAATTACCAAGTAATAAGGCATAAGTAAAATCAAGTAAAATTCATCAATGCTACCAGAACAAAGTAAGTACATGCTAAACTGCATCTCTAAGTATATATTTGTGCTTTAGAAACAGAGCGAGAGCATAAGGCAAAACCAAAAAGTCTCAATTTTCACCTATTCTCAAAATGAGATAAGGATTATAAAAATGGTAACAAGTATTTTATAGAGTTAAGGAGGGCTAAACAATGAAGCCGATATATTTTAAAAAGCTTTAGCTTTATTGGTTCAATAAATTCATTCAGATTAAACAAGAAAGTTATAGATTTACTCAGTTCTGAAACTTTTAGCAGTTTAAACTTATTTAGGAAAAACATTAATATTAGAGTTTACACAAAAAGGCAAAATAAAAAAAGAAAAACATAAGACAAAAAACTTCTACCCTTTAAAATGCTCTCCGTTCCTAAGGCGATGAACGTGAAGCTTATATTCTAGAAAGCTATATATCCCAAAACAAAAAATCGAGCAGGGTTGTAGTTGTAAGCCAAAACTCCAATCATGTAATTTTTAGTTGAATAAGAACCAAGACAAGCACAAGTAACTATTTCCAAGAAAAAAGTTTGCAAAAATTGAAGGTTTTTAAAAACCTAAAATACCTTCAAAAGCGGATTGGTCGGGGCCATTAATTATGACATCGAAATACCGTAAATTATCTTCGTGAGGCCTGGCATCGATCCCGGGGGCGGGGTCATTCATAAGCCTCTCAATCTCCTTCAAAACGATTTAGAAATAAAGAACATACAACAAATTTAAAAATTTCCAAATAATCATTCAGAGTAAAACCTTGGTAATTCTCCTAGGAAGATTTATATTGGACATAATTGACAGAAGTTTAGCACTGCCAGTAAGAGTTAAAGGGAGTGTATTGAGTAAAATTTAAACAGGATAAGAAGGATGGCAGCTAAATTATCGATGCATGCTACTTTTAGCTACGATAATTTGAACCTTATAAGATTCGAAGCAAGTAACCTTCAAGAGCAACTATAATTTAAAAACAAAAAATGAAAACTAGCTTAAATTTTATTTGAGGTGGGCAGACCTGGGGACGATACTGCACCTATGAAGGATGAAGGGGATTCAAATTAATGGGAAAGGAGGATAAAACCTGGAAAACCTCCATGCGCAGCGTATGATAGGCCAGGAACTCCATGGACCGCATTTGCTATTCGCTATCTCAGTTCGGGGCATTGGTGCACAATGCCAACACAGTCAGTCATCCCCTACCCAAAGTTCCTGTACCGGAATCGAACTCGGGAGGCAGTGGTAGAGGGTCCATATTCTAAAAATTGAAAACTAGCTTACAAAGTTTGACAAGATATAATGATTGGTATCCTGGTACTATATGTAATTTATAGAAAGCAATATAGCTATAGGATTTAGCCAAATAATTTTTTATTTAAACTTCAAACTATATAGGTTAGGTATGTTTCCTAACTAAATATTTAATAAGCAGCTACGGCTGCCTCAATTAAAATTTAGTTGCATTAGAAATATTCCAGATACCCAATTCATTCACATATTTTTTTAAAATATTTGAGGTAGGTTGATCTTGGGACAGATATACCATACTGAGAATTTTTATAACCAGTACAGTTTTTAAACTCAAAATCTGCACTAGGGTGGAAGCAGTTTTACCTGCCAGGCTAACCACCCTTTCACATATTTTTTAATTATTAATTTATTGTGAGGAAGGCCAACTATGGGATGGACACTTCCAAATTTGACCCAAAAGAAACAAAACTTAGTAACAGGGAAGGCACCCCAGAGAAGTGATGCTATCTCTTGTTGCCAGCGGGAATACCACTATAGGGAGGGGGAGGGAATGTGTGAAGGGGTCATAGCTACAATTGAACACATGTGGAGGAAAGGGTCTGATTTGATGAACTAAACTGGGAACCAAGAGGAGACCAGCTGTTGGCAATGCGGTGGGAGTTACCCAAACATCCATGCCTGAAAGTGGTCCACTAAATGAGACCAGAATCTGTGGACAGCTTCTGGGAGGGTGGGAGTGGAGCCTGCAGTGGCATCCAAAACAATCGTGTGGATAGTCCATATGGTGATTGCAACCACCAGAGTATGGAGGGAGGGTGGAAGGGGGGAGGCCATTGATAAAGCAAACGTATTTCTTAACAGACTGAAGGGATGTGTTTGATCCTGGCCAATCAGATGTTGAACTTCGCGCCATATCATTTTAGAGGTAGGACACTTCTCCATGCAGTGGAACAGCATTCCATACTGGCCACACACAATGCAGGATGAGTGTAAAGCGTTAGAATGCTCAGCTGTATGGTACACTTGCCTCAGGCAGCGCCACACATGGGAACAGATTTGAGGCTGCAACAGAGGATGGTGTGCATATTTCCAAATAGTCTTCTGAGTCTCAATAGAGTAAGGGATATCCATCATGTCCAGGTAGTCCACCCTGGATAGGACATGGGGCCGTGTGGGGATCACGCCATCTTAAATGGGTAGCCCCTGTACCTCTTGCGTGAACTGAGGAGAGGGGCAGCCTCTCTGGGCTTTGTATCCACTAATATGAATTCTCCACTCAGTGCTCCGCATGGAGAAGAGGATTTGTTTGTAGTAGGTTTTAGTACCGTGAGGACCTGTGGCCAATGGGTGGGAAGCCAGGTATTTCATCAAGGAGTGAGGATTCGATGGATTATTAAGGCCCAAGGTGCGGGAGAAGTTGGAGCAGGCCGCACAGGACCAGTGTTAGGAGGGAGCATAGGGGTGGTGACAGCTGCAATCCAGGTGCCCAGGATCTTGGCAGCATGGGCTTTGAAGTCAAGCAGGCCCATGTCATCATGATAATGAGGGCCAAACATGACCTCTAGCCATACTGGTGGTGGGTGGCCTGACCAAAGCCATCCTTGCAGAAGGGCATACAAGGATCTGAAAAAGCTAGGGGAGAAGGGGATGGCGTGGGCTCCAAACCAGACTTTGGAGAGGAGCATAGAGTTGGCTAAAACAACCCTGCCAGTAAGGGAAGTAGGGTGGGCTCTGAGGGAGGTGATGCGCTTTGTCACGTTGTCTAGAATAAAACTTTCCATTACTGCTGATGCATACCTGCCTGCCTCCACCCACACACCCAGATGGCGGACAGGCCCTATGGTAGGGCGTGGCATGAAGGGGAGCACTAGTGGGGCAGTGTGGGGTGAGCAGGGAGGGTGAGAACGTGTGCGAGCAGATGGGCTGGGCTGGGCACTGGTCGCTGGGGCCCAGCAGGTTTGATACCAACCAAGGAGGATGATTTCAGTTTTGGAAGCGTTCAGTGCAGTATTACTTACCCGGGAATACTCCTGGATGAGAGCTTCAAGTGCGCGTGCATCTTTATTATTAGACACCCCAACCACACAGTTGTCTGCAAACGCCATCATCTTGACTGGGGCTTGTCCTGGTACATGGACCCCAGTGAGGTGGGCATTCATGTTTCGAAGTAGTGGGTCAAGGCTGAAGTTGTATAAGAGTGGGCTAAGGGGGTCCCCTTGTTGTAAGCCCCTTTGAGGGTGGACTACTTCCATTAGGAAGCCAGGGCCACGCACTGCAATTGTTTCAGATTCCATGAGCAGCATTACCCAGTTGATGAAGCGAGGGGGTAAGCAGAATTGATGAAGGCAGGCCATGAGGTATTCCCAGTTTACTCTATCATAGGCCTTCTGTTGGTCCAAGAATACAAGTGCCCCAGAGGCTGTTGACTGGCATGCGTTAGCCACAGAGTGCATGTTGTCCCAAATTGACCTTCTGGGTATGAAACCAAATTGTTCTGGGGAGATGGTGGCAGATGCTACAATTCCTAAACGGTTAGCCATGCTTTTAGTTAAAATTTTTGTATCCATGTTAGTTAAAGAAATGGGGCGCCAGTTGGCTAAGTCTGGCTTGTCCCCTTTCTTGAAGAGTGTGAAAGTGAAGGCCTCTTGTCCTCCTGGTAGGAGGCGCGTTTTCAGAAGGCTCTGGTTAATGGAGGCAAGCAGCAGTGGGGATATATATTTGAAGTACTTTTTGTAGAATTCATATGTAATGCCATCTGGGCCTGGGCATTTCCAATTTGGTGCACTGCGGATGGCTGTCCAGAGTTCATTCAGAGTAATCAAATTCATTAATTCCAGGTATTGGGAAATGGTGCAGATGTGGATTCAGTCAAAAAATTTTGCCACTTCAGCTGGCTGAATTAGATCAAATCAGTATAACTTGGAGTAATATTTTTGTATTTTGATTGCCACTTCAGCTGGCATATCCATGACGGAATCATCCAATCTCCACACCTGTGTGCAAGCCACGCTCTGGCATGGTGCAAAGAATTTTTTAAAAAAATATGCGGTGCACTTGTCACCCTCTGTAATGCGTTTGGCCCTGTACTGAACACAAACCCAATGTTTGTGTTGCCTTTTGAGCGCGTTGAGGTGGGCAGCTGCTTCCGCCCACTTCCAGCCCCATGTAGGGCTGTAGCCTGTGGCTGGGATGTTGGACTCCAGGTGTGCCAACTCTGTTAGAGCGCGCGAAATGATGGCTGATGTGGCTCATGAGCGTCAGGAGGAGAGGTGGCGAGAGTGGCGGATGGTATCCTTTTTGAAGGCTGACCATGTGGAAATTGGGTCCGCGCAAAACAGTGTAACAAACTCTTTTGCCAAAGTTGCTGATTCCACCCAAGTGGAAAATCCTGGCGATGCAAGTTTGGGAGGGCAGAGTTTGCACCAATGTGGGGCCTTAGCCACTATGACAGGTAAGTGATAGGTTATTGAGACCAGCTGGTGGTCGGAGAATTCAATTTTTGTTGTTTAGAAGTGGGAAATATGAGATTGAAATTTTGCTGGCGTGAGGATAAGGTCGATGCGGGTCATGGACCTTAATTGGCCATTGTGGACGTGGGGGCGTGTCATGTTTTTGAGCAGCGGGGCTTGCTGCGGCAGCGCATCTATTAACCCAAGGGTGGCCTTTAGAATGTGAAGTTCTATGTGACCCTGGGGGCGTGGGAGGAGGAAGGCCAATGGTCCGTGGGTGTGTTTAGCCAACAGTTCATGTCACCAACTATGAAAGGGTCTGGGGGCAACGGGAGGGATTTGACCAATGAGAAAAATTCCTGATGCTCTTGTGCACAGGTTGGAGCATAGATGTTGATGATAGCATGCACCACATCAGCCCACGAGAAAGTGACAATGAGGACTCAGCCATTGAGGAAGGATTCTGACAATAAAAATTTAAAAAAATTGTTTTTCTGAACTAGCACCCCACAGTGCTCTGACCAAAAGGATAGGGAAGGGAGGAGCATGGTTTTCCAAGCATCCTTGGAACCTCGTGGACAGTGGGACTCCTGGATGGCCAGGATATCCACGGGTAAATTTTTTTGTAAAAAACTCAGTTTCCTATCCTGGGACAGTGAGGCCTTGAGTCCAGCGATATTCAACATCCCTAAAGTGAAGGTTTCCCCTATCACACCTTAGGTGTGAGGGGGTGGGCACCCAGGCCCACTAGCCTCCTCTAGATCCCCATGGGCCTTCATGGCAGCGCGGGTGTTTGCACCAATGCTATTGGTGGTTTTGTTAATTTTAGCAGAAGGGTTCACGTTAGCTTTTGCCTTTGCTTTTTGTTCCCTGATGTTGAGCGAATTTTTTGCGGTGCGGATGAGTTTGGTGTACCAATGTTTGGGTCAAAAATTTTTTTTTCAGGTAGGTTGGAAACCAAGTTGGTTTCAACTGGAGCTTGGTTGCAAAGGTCAGGAGAGATCGAGTCACCCATTGGATCCTCAGATTGGTTGATGGATTCCTGAGTTGCTTCTACCATGAAGGTTTTGATGTCCTTCTGGCGTTGGGAGTGTGGGATAGTGGATGTGACTTTGGCCGCTTCCTTGGCCATGGCCCTGCGGGCCTGTTTGGCCTTCTTCTGCTCTTGAGGGGAGATAGGTTTTACCAGTAGGTAGCAGCCTTGTGCTCCCCATGGGAAAGCCTCTTTGGTGCTTGTGGTTGGTTTGTAGTGCGCCTCTCCGCTGGCCATGGCCACCGAGGGGTGCTCTTGGAATATGATGCCCTCCTTGGTGGGGCATGCATGTGCCTTATAGCCAAATGCATCACAGTGGGTGCAGATGGGGGGTGCGCTGTCCACAGTTACCTGGAAAGGGTGGGTGGTATGCCCTTCAATATTGATATATGTGGAGTGTAGGATCTGGGTTAGGTCCTTGCGATCTCCTCAGTTGGGGTCAGAACTGTGCTGGCTTTACTGGTGCACAGGTGTGGCATCAGCATAAAGTGTTGCATCTCGAAAGATTGTATTTTGCCATATACGGTGAGACCATCTTTCAGGTGCTGCTCCAAAATGGCATGTTTGACCGTAGTAGGCAAAAAGTCAAATGTGAGGAAAATTTGGTTGGATTTTGTCCATCTGGTGCATTTGGTTTTGATGACCCATTGCCCTTCGGGGAGGTTGATCACTATGCGCACCGCAGCAGCTTCATCTGCTGCCTCCTTGTTTTTGAAACTGAGGTCCAGCCACCCACATGATATGGAGTGAGGTGTGATGTACACCGCGGTCAGGAAAAAAGTGTGCACATCCCCACAAATTTTTTCCCATAAAGCTGTTTGTTGGATGTCCAGAAACACACTGACAAGAGTGGTTGGGAGTGCGGCATGTTGATGTACTGGTTGCATCACACTTGCCAAGTGAGGATTTCTGAGGAAATAGTGACCACCAGTTTTTTATTTTTTTTCTATTCTGCTGGTTTCTCTGGGGCGTTTACAAACGTTTGAGGCCGCGGGCCTACCACCTGCTCCTCTTACCTTACTTGCCCAGCTGCTCCCTGAAATGGGCGCAGACTAGTCTCCTCTATGAGATTATCAAACTAGAATCATACTTGAATTGAACAAGTTGCAAAAGTGATTGCAACAAGAGAGAAAAGTTTCCTTTCACATATTTTTTAAATTGTACTAATCATATATCTTCTGTTTTATAATGCAGAATTTTGTGAGCTTTTTTATTTGCATTATTCTAGTCCATGGTTAGCAATCTCTTTAAATCTAAAAATATATGCTTACATTAGATAAAGTAATGGTCATATTACTTAGTGCAACATATCCAAAAGCTTTATATATACCATGAAGTTTTAAGGTATAATCCTTTATATAGAAAACTAAAGTTGTTACCCAATGTCATGCTGTCAGGAAACTAGGGGATTCTGCTGTATTCCCCAATGGGAGGCTATGGCATAGTGTAACTCTCAGGGTTTTCAGGGTCAATGATTTGGTGGTTTTTGTCAGTCATCCTGGGTATTTATGATTAAAAATACCCAAGGAAGGATATCTCTTAAAATTGGAAGATAATAAAACACAACAGAAAGTTAAACTCTATAATCTTATGCTTTATTGTAATAAGAACTGAAGGTATTAATACCTGTTTCTAGGAATATTTCAGTGCCTAAAATATTCTAGCATAATTAACTGAATTCAAGATAAAAAATGAATATTCATCAAATGGGGAGTTACTATTTCGATGAATTATTGTGATATTATTAACCCGTTTGATAATCCCACTATTCATTTTTATATTGGTAAAGTTTGAGGCAGTTGACATTGATGGTTTACTGGTATGGCACTCTGTTAAGGGTCTCTAGGTTGTAGTTTCCATAGGGAAGTACTTTGGTAACTCTAAATGACCTTTTGAGATGTGGGTGAGTTTTCTAAGAGTGGGAGTTCATAAGTTTATTTTGATACAGGAGAACTAGGTCTCCTACTATAAAAACCTGTAGGGTTTGAGGTGATTTTCATAGTTGGTCTTCATTTGATGGACATGATCTTATACCAGTTTCTCCATGTTAGACTGTTTTAAGTGGCAAGTTGATGGAGAATGGTTTCTGGTTTGCTTGGCCAATGGGTTGTGCTGGAACTTTATTCCAAACAGTAGTTCATATGGCATACACTTGGTAGTACTATGGATTTTGGTTTGTATGCCCAAAGGATGGCGGGTAAGTGTTCAGGCCAATTATCAGGGTTGTCTGTGATGCTCCGTTCCAGGACATGCATCAGTGTTTGATTCATCTATTCACTTAGGCACTACACTGAGGGTTGTATGATTTTGTCATGAAGTGATGAGTGCATACCTTGGCCAACATTTCCTCAATTAATTTGTTGTTGAAATGTGATTACTGGTCAGTCAGGATAAGGTGAGGTGGTCCATATATAGTAAATATCTCTTCATATAGGAACTGGGGTGTGGTGGCTGCATCAGCTCAGGAAACTGCTTTGGCAACAGGCCAACAGCTGAAGTATTCAGTGGCTACCAAAATATACTTTGATCCATCAGTGGCAACTCTTAAAGGTCCCATAAAGTTGAGGCCCCACATCTCAAGTAGTCCAGGTGTTGCTATAGGGTTCAGGGGTTTCTGAGCATCTGGAGACTTAGAAAAGACTTGGCAGGCATAACATTTGGATACTGTACATCCCGGGGAATGTCCCTTGGCTCTTGATTGGGCCATCTTCCCATTCCCAAATAAAAAGACACCAAAGAAGATGGCGTTACCCCTTGTTACTCAGGGAAATCTTGCTTACATAGTAGATGAGTGATTGGTAACAGCTCTTCCGCTTTGGATCCCACCCCTGGTACCCACACTCACCTCAGCAGAACTGTTGTGGGGAATTAGCAAAATCTGCACTGAGATTATCAAATTGAAATTGGTCAGATCTAATTTGAGTGGCAATCTGGCTGATGGCTGAATCTCAAATGGCTGGAAAGGCATGAAGACTGAGGTATCAGCCAGAACGCCTGACGGCTCCAATTTGATCAATAAGCCAATAGAATTAACATCAGGCACCATCGATGAGGGTTCAAAGCCCTCTGTTAGCAAATTGGGCGTTGTGGCCAATGTGCTGCCATTGACCATTTGGACAGTTCAGCGACCAAGCGCGGGCGGGTTGGGTGTCCCAAACCTGTTCCCAACCAAATGAACCCACTCCTATGTGGGGTGGCCTTGGGGGATTCCCATCGCTCATTGGGCCAAATGCCATCATGCCAGCTGTCAGAAATGTAACTGAGCCCCAGTTTGGATGTTTGAGGTCAAACTGACAGAGACTCAGCCCACCGCCAAATTTTGCAATGTCAGTTTTCAAGGAACAAACCTGCCCATTCCCGAACAATTTGCTGGTTAGGTCAGAATTGTGGGACCTGATCCCATCTTGTCACTACCCCAATTGACCACTATTTAATCAGTTGCATAGCACTGAGAAAATTGTTGGTAGATTTTCTTACTTTTCCTTCAAATAAAATTTTACCAAAAAAATAAACAAATTTTATTTTTCTTCCGACTGCAACCCTGATGGTATTTCCCTGGTGCCCATAAGTCCATACACCGGATGGGCTCTACCAGTACTCTTGGTCACTATGGCCCCCTCCATCATCAATTGGGTTCAGTGAGTCCGATATTTTTAGCTCTACAACCCCATGATCACTAACTTCCGGCAGCAATACATGGGGATCTTGTGGCCATATGCCCACCAATTGCAAGAGAGAATCCATCTCCTTGCCAACCCAGTTGAGATGGCACCATATGCTGAGGATCTTATCGAGACTATCTCAGTGATTCCACCCCCTGCAGCAAGACCCTCTGGGTCAGGAGTGGGTTTAGTGTGGTTCATCGTCAGGATCATTCTCACCATGTTGCTGCACCAACACTTCGTTGTTTCCCACTTCCCAGCTCTATACCAAGTCATCCGGTCAGCAATGCCTCTGGCATTCTGGCTTGCTTTTTGGGTGCTTACACATCCCGACTGGCAGGCTGGTCTAAACTTCTTCTGCCATTTCCATGACATAATCGACCAACCATTATTTCCAGCCACTTCCACCCTGGTTTTTGAACTGGGCGCCGCAGTGGTTACTCTCTACCAAATTAATGTGCAATCAGTAGTTTGCTGTTTGTTGTTCATTTGGTCAATTTCTGACTTTGGGAGAAGTATCCAATCTACCTTTGGGAAACCTTCTTTAAGCCACCCAAGCTGTGCAGATTGCGTCTCCTCCTACTTCCTCCAGCCTTGAGGGAAGATCGGGTGTCCCCTCCCAGGAGATTGCCAATCAGGCTCTCAACGTGCTTTCTGAAGTGCAAATGCGTACTGCAATTGAACTCAATAATGATTCTGCATTATCTCATACCCAACAAGGGCTCGCGTTGTTAGACGCTGTGGATGAATATGCCCGCTGTTGGGTGATAGGTCTTTTACATTCTTTCTCACAAGAAGGAGACTCCACCCCACTGATGGCTGTCATGTCAGCCGCCCTGAAACCCCCTGTGTCCCAATCAGACCACTTATTCAGACTGATCTATGCCATGGCTGAAGCCCCTAGTTTGGTTTCTTTGATTTATACCTTTCGTGAACTGGCCCCCGCGTTGGGTCTATCTATCAATATGATTCAGGAAGTCTTTATATTGGGCTTGGATTTGGGTTCTTCTCATCACGTGGCCTGGTCTACCATCCAAGGATCAGTAGATCAAATATGTGCCACCGCAACTACTATCAATGCTTTACCCCGCCATGTTTCCCATTATCAGAAAGGGAATTTTATGATAAGATTACCCAACAAAGACGCAGACGACGCGCCTGTCTCCAAATTAGCAGTAGACTT
>JAKSZP010007438.1:0-24544 GCA_022478985.1 Massospora cicadina
CCTTCAGCAGTCAAATATACATTGACCTGGCCCTAGTTACGCTGGTTGCACTCAATCAAGTTATCAGCCTGGCCATCATATTAAAACCAAGGACGTGGACTCTAATGGGTGAATTGTTTTGAATGCGGTCACCCTGGTCACCTTGCCAGAAGTTACCCCACACGTAGGGCCCACTAAGTACAGCATGTTCAATGCTACCAGTGAACAGTGGGAGTGGAGTAGATATGGGACTCTCTATCTCCGCTTTCCCAACCCCAAACGTCCCACCTGAACCTATTGTAGTTTATTTGGCGGAAGTTCCTCACTATGATGACAGGTTTTATACCAGCACCCAGTCGGAGGAGTACTTTTACTGGCACAAGTGCAAGCCAAGGTCATAGCAGAAGGAGGACCTCAGGTGTAGCTGAAGCCATACGACTGTCAAATGTTTGACCAATCTTCCTCAGACGAGCTGGACCAAACCTCAAATGCACCTTTCCTGAAAGGTGTAAACGTCACTCTCCCGGTAGAAGCTATCTCAAAGAATACCCCAAAGTTGGTGAGGGGTTCATGAGCTTCCTTGGGAAAAGAGATCCCTTAGTGTCCACATATTGAAACACTCAAAATTCTTCTTATTCTGAGTGTACATACTGTGACATCTTTTGTAGCAAACAATTGAGTACGCGCTATAATAGTTATGGGCGCCCCAGTTAACATAGTTTCCACCAATTTGGTGATGAAGTTGACAATAAAGCCTGATGTAGAACATCTGATGGTATATGGGACTGCTGGAGTGGAAAGCACAGTCTCTGAGGGAGCGTGAAGCATGCTATCTATAAATCCAAGGGAGCAACCCCTCTTCTTAGACTGGGCAATGTTTCCATTTCCCATAAAAAGGGTCCAAAAAGGGCGATGTACCTCTAGTCACACAGGGTGATCTCGCCCATGTGGTAGATGAGTGCTAGGTAACACCTCTCCTTTTGAAGATTCCTCCCCCTATACCCGCGCTTGCCTCAGCCAAATTAGTATAGTGAATTGAGAAAGATTTGCATTGTTATAATTGAAAACTGCAACCCCCATGTATTGAAAGAATCTTATGAAGTTGATGAAGATGAAACATTCAAATCAAAGTCCAAATGCCTCAAACCCATGGTAACAAAGCCCGATTGCTTGCACAATTTCTAGATGCAGAATAAAGTTTTAAATTTTTGGCAAAGCTCGCCAATGGCATCAGGCCATTGGGAAATGTCGTTGAATTATAACCTTCTCCAAAGCCTATGGGGACAAAGCCCAACATGCATGTAACTCTTAATCAAGATATGTCTAGTAACAAATTCTCAGTCAATTTGTCAATGGCATCGAGTCATTGGGCAATGATGTTGCCAATTTGGAACTCCCCTCAAAAACTTTGGGGACAAAGCCTGACGGACATGTACCTCTATCGTCAAATGTTGCCAATAGCTCAAAACCCTCACCTAAAAAATCAGGGTTGTCATCTAACGTTACTCAATTGGCTGAACGGATGCTAAAGCAACTGGGCACAGAGGGTTGGGTACTACAAATCCATTTCTGATCAGTTGGGATCTCCCCTATGTGGGGTGGCCTTGGGGATTACCATTGCCCATCAAGAGAGACGCCATCAAACTAACTGTTGGAAACACAGTGAAACCATAAGTCAGACGTTTGAGGTCAAAATGACAAATACTCAGCCCGCCACCAATACCATTGGAGTTGGTTTAGATTTAAATCATTTTTTCCCTTCCCTCTAAATTTTGCCAAGTTAGGTCAAATCTTGAGGGCCCCAATCCCATTCTTTTATAAGTTATTCCCTAAATTGATTACAGTTCAAACTGTTGTAACACCCTGAGGAAATTGTTGGTCAAATTTCTTAGATTCACTTTTCAATAAAATCTCCTTGAGTTCCCAATTTTTGATTTTACTTAAAATCTTTCCTGCTGAGATACCTATGGCACTAACCCTGTGGCCTGTTGGGCCTTACATTGGCTGGGCAATACCAGTCATGATAGTAACAATAGCTCCCTCTGTTTACAACTGGGACTATCATGTAATAAACTTTTGGAAATTCAACCCCATTGTCAAAGCCATCCGCCAACAGGATATTGTAATCCTGTGGGCTCATCTATCTCCTCTTCATGTGAGGATCCGCCCTTTGCCTCTGTTTTTGTGCCAAACCCTCCTATGGAGTATTCCAAAGCAGCTAGTTCAATCATTCAACTCCCCACAGCAAGGCCCACGGGGTCTGGAGTTGCAACATTTTGGTTTTTTGCTGGATTTCTTTTTACTCTTGCTACGCATCAACGTTCACTTGTTACACATCTTCCTGCACTATATAAAGTTGTTTGAGCGATAATGCCTATGGAGTTCTGGCTTGCCTTTTGGGTGCTTTTGCATCCTGACTTGCAGGCCAGTCTAAACTTCATATGCCGCATCCCTGACATAATCTACTGACCATTGTTTTCAGCCATTTCCGCCCTCCTCAAAGAAATGGGTGTGCATTGGTTTAACTTTACTAAATGAAATTGCAGTTGGTAGTTTTTCTCTTGCTTTGTGTTTGTCAATCGCCAATTTTGTGAGCAGCGTTCAAAATGCTTTGGAGAAATTTCCCCATGGTAGCAGGGCCCCACTGGCCGCTACTCTTTCCTCAGCTCATTCTCAAGAAGGGAATCCAGGTGTACCTTCCCAAGATATTGCTAATCAGGTCCTTAACGCCTTTGCCAAGGTGAAAATGCAATCTACTGCTGCCCTGAATAATGCTGTTTCAATATCCAACGCCCAGCAAGGTGTTGCCTTTTGGTTTAAGTTAAAGGCGAAGCCTGTTGGTGGGTGTGAGGACTTCTGCATTCCGCTATTTGTGCAGGCAATCCTACCTCACTTGTCACAGCAGTATCAGCAGCTTTGAAATCCCCTGTGTCACGTTCAGAACGACCATTTCAATTTCTTTCTTTTATCACTGAAGCCCCTAGCTTGCCTTATTTAGTTGCATCCTTTTGTGAGCAAGCACCAGCACATGAGAATTCTAGTGATATAATCAAAGCAATTTTCATATCTGAGTTATATTCTTCCTCCTCTCATCATAAAGTTTGGTCCAACCCTATGGGGACAGTGGATCAAATGTTCAAGTCTATAATTCCATTAATGCCTCTCTTCGCCATACTCCCCACCATCAAGTTGGAAACTATATGATCAGGTTGCCCAACAGATACTTGGATTCTGATCCTGTTGTAGAACCAGTATTGGTACTGGTCACAGAGTCAGCTAATGCCCTTGCACCTGAGTTGGATTATCCTGGTTCACCTGTAAATGAGTCACTAAAAGCCCAGATTAAAGAAGCTGGTTCCCAACCCCTTGCTCTTCCCAAATTTACTCCTGAAAAAGAGCCGGACCTTTCCCCTGATTTACTAGCTATCTCTTCAGTATCATCAGAAACAACCAAATCTACTAATGAACAAAATTCCTCCTATTTTTATTGCCAATGAGTATTAGTATCAGAGCTCACCACATGTCCTTTGAGGCCTTGGTGGACACTGGAGCAGCGGGTAATTTTATGAGCGTAGAGTTGACCCACTAGCTGGAACTTGACCTGGACTTGGGTTCTATGGGGATGGTTGCTTCGTTGGCCTCCCAGCCCTCATACATAGTAAAACTACCAATACCTTTCTCAGTTCACCAATTTAACTTTTGTGACTAATTCGCCGCAATTAAAAGCCTGGTGTTTCCAACAATTTTGGTGGTGGGTTGGTGGCGTCAGCAGCATGTTAAAATTCACCTTGAGTCTAATATGTTGACATTTGCCAATGGCCAGATGGAAGGCAAGTTTCTCTTACTGTATAGTCTTACAAAATCTCAGGGTTGTAGTTTGATTACTTTCCTTGTTTCCCCTGCGGGCCTCCCATCGAATTTCCCTGAGGTGTTAATGGGATATCAAAGATTCTTTGACTCTGAGAAGGCGGACTGTATCCCTCTTCATAAAAATTCGACTTGGGTTTTAGAACAACGGTGCAAGTTGTGAATATTAAATGTCCTTTGTACCTGCATATAGAGGAGGAGGCTGCTTTAAATGCATGGTTGGATGACATGCTTAAGAAAGAGTGGTTGTTCAAAGAGACATCTCCAGTAGTTCTTTCACCATCTTTGCCAAAACGGCTGATGGTCCCTTTGTCCTTATGTGGATTATGGTCACCTAAATAGGATCATAGTACATGACTCCTACCCTTTGCCATTGGAGTAGACAATTGGCCAAGCAATTGCCAAGTCGCGTGTTTTCTCTAAATTTGATCTTGTTAAAGCCTTTAATCAGGTTTGGGTGATGGAAGGTCAAGAATAACTTACCACTATCCAAACAAAAAGGGGTATCTTCCAATTTTGAGTAATGCAATTCAGATTAAAGAATGCCTCGGCCACATTCCAAAGAATGATTGAGTGTGCTAGGTGATTTCTGATTCACCTACGCAGTTGTATACATTGATGATACTTGGTACACTCCCTGACATTAGAACAACACCTTAAGGACTTGGAGGTAGTAGTGGCTGCCTTGCACAAGGTGGGCCTGTTTGTAAATCCTTCAAAATGCAAGGTTTATAGGGAGGTGATTTCCTTATTGGGCAATCTTGTGATAAATATGGGTGCGCCATTCCCCCAACAAGTTGGATGCCATCCGTGAATGGCCAACTCCAAAAACCCAAAAGCAATTGAAAAGCTTTTTGGACACTATCAATTTATAGAAGAAATTATCCCCAGTCCTATCCAAGTTGCCCACTTCATCCGCACATGGTAAGAATGTTCCCTTTCGTTGGGCGCCTGAGTGCCAACAGGCATTCAAGTCAAATAAAGAGGTTTCTTTATCACCCCAATTCTAAAACATTCAGACTCCTCCAAACCCTATTTCATAGAATGTGATGCCTCATCTGTTGCAGTTAGGGCTTCCTCGCTCCAGGGGCTTGATGGGTTTGAACATCTGATCGCCTATATTTTCTGCAATCTCTCTCCCATTGAACAGGCTTGGCCATCTATAATAAGGAGTTGGCACCCATTGCATGGGCCTTGACCCATTAACGGTATTTCTTATAAGGCGCTCAGCATGAGTTAACAGTATGATAAGATCACTAAGCCCTCCTTTATTTTTGCAAGCCACAGAAGTTGGCACATCAGAATGCTCAAATCTACTGGGATTTGTGTAGCTTCAATTTCAAGTATGAATTTGTGAAAAGATAATTAAATGTTTTTTACTATTTTTAAGTCATAACCCCTCACATTGCCCTGCTGACTCAGTTGAGGTGGATTGGTCACAGTAATTCTCCATACTCAAACATTATCCATCTTACCTCCTGTGGTCTCATCAGTGGACTTAGCTCATGACGCGCCTCTTATTTCATAGTCTTAGCAGCCCAAATGGCCTGTCCAGAAGGCGTAACCTTCTGGAGCGGTTGTCCCTCCTGGCTTTAAAAAATCCCTATATTCCTTGGAAGAGAACCTTATTGTTTTTGGTCATAGGTGTGTGTCCATCATCTTTGAGCTGACGTTCTTAAGGCTCATCATGACCCCCCCACAGTCAGCCATCCTGGTAATAAGAAATGTATCGACTTAATCAAGTGTACCTACAATTGGGCGGACTTGTCAAAAGAAGTACCATCCTGGATTGTCAATTTTGCCACATGCACGCGGGCCAAGTTAGATTGGTTAGGAAGAAATGGTCTCCTATACCCTTTACAACAGGCTGAGGGTCCATGGACATCAGTGTCCATGGATTTTATCATCAAACTTCCCTGTTATAATGGGTTTACTGTGGTGATGGTTGTGGTCAATTATTTGTACATAATTTTTATTTATTTATCCCATGCTCTTCCACTATTACTTGTGAGGAAACTTCCCATCTCTTCATGCACCATGTGTTTTCTATGTTTGGTCTCCCGCAGGAGATTTTCAGCGACCATGGGCCCAAGTTTACAGCACAGTTCTGGAATGAGCTTTTGTTGATCTTGAAAATTACGTCATGTAAATCCACGGTGTAAAATCCCCAGTCCAATGGACAAAAAGAGAGGGTTAATCAGATCCTGGAACAGTACTTTCGCTGCTATGCTGCGACCACGCAGGATATCTGGTATAATGACCCTCCCTTTGCTCAGTTTGCTTATAATAACGGAATGCATGCCTCTATGGGGTTTTCCCCATATGAAGCAACCTTGGTGTACAAACCCTCTTTTTCAGTCAGTCCGTGCCTGCACCCAGAAGTCCCAGATGCCATAGATTATTCAGAGCACATTTGGTCCACCCAGTACTTGGTTCAGGAGCATCTTACCAAGGCTATAAGTGACTATAAGCGGTTTTCATATTGGAAGCAGCTCCCAGCACATGAGATTGTGATAAGTTCATATGTCATGCTTGACGCACATCATTTGAGGATGCAGGTGCCTTCTCAGAAGTTTGCAAGTAAGCTTTTGGGATCCTACTTGGTGGAGGAAGTTTAGGGAATGTCTCTTTCCAGTTATAATTTCCACCTCACTGGAAGAACATCCAGTCTTCCACATGTCTCAGCTGTCCCCATTAAAGGGGGCAATCCCCTCAGATCCTGAACCAATAGTGATTGAGGATGCAGAGGAGGCTGGAGTGGAGGGCATTTTAGCATTCCGCAGATCTCAGAGGTCAGTTAAATATCTTGTCGCTTGGAAGGGCTATCCAGCCTATGAGAACAGTTGGGTCAGGGCCCAAGATTTCGCAAAATGTTTAGAGATGGTCAAGGCTTTCCACTTTCCCACCCTAGAGCTTCCCATCCCACCTCAAAAATTGCTGCTTTAATGGAGAATAAAATTGCCCAAGGCCCACAAAAATGTGGCTATCGTGCATATCCTTGGTGGTGGCGCCCCTTCTTTGGCAAACGGAAAGGGTAATTTAAGTCTGGGGAAGCGTCCCCTCTGATTATAAAGGGCAGTGTTTAATCTCCAATAGAAAAGGGTCTGAAGAGGGCGGCTGTCCCTCTAATCAAACAGAGTGATCTCGCCATGTGGTAATCGAGTGCTGGGTGACAGCTCTCCCTCTGAAGATTCCTCCACCTGTCCCCACGCTTGCCTCAGCTGAACTAGTACAGCGAACTGAGAAAATTTGCATCGTTATAGTTGAAACTGCCACTCTCATGATCTGAAAGTATTTTTTAAAGTTGATGGCGTTGAGCCCTCAAAATCAAAATCCAAATATGTTAAATCCTTGGTTATGAAGCCTGACGGGCTCAAACATTCTGTAGATGTGGAATCAAGTGTTAGATCCATGGCAAAGCTCGCTAATGGCACTGGTCCATCAGTAAATTTCATCAGTTTGAAACCTGCTCCAAAACCTATGGGGACAAAACCCAACTAGTGTACCTCTTAATCGAAATATGCCTTTTGACAAATACTTGGTCAAAATTGACAATGGATTGAGCCATTGGGCAATGATATTGCCAATTCAGAATTCCCCTTGAAAACTCTGAGGACAAAACCTGACGGACATGTACCTCTATCGTCAAATGTTGCCAATAGCTCAAAACCCTCACCTAAAAATCAGGAATGTTATTTGATGTTACTCACTTGGACGAATGGATGCCAAAGCAACTTGTCACAGTGGGTTGGGTATCCTAAACCCATTTCTGACTAGTTGGGACTGCACCTATGTGGGATGGCCTTAGGGGATTACCATTGCCCATCATGTGAGACGCCATCGCGCTAACCATTGGAAACACAAGGAAGGTGCAAGTTGGACGTCCAAGGTCAAACTGACAGAGAAATGGCCCACTGCCATTTCCACAAAATCAGTTCAGATTTAAATCATTTTTCCCCTCCCTCTAAATTTTGCCAGGCTAGGTCAAATCTTGAGGTCCCCAATCACATGCTTTTATAAGTTATTCCCTAAATTTACCACTATTTAACCAGTTGTAACACACTGAGGAAATTGTTGGTTAATTTTCTTAAATTCACTCTTTAATAAGAATCTCCATGAGTTCCCAATTTTTGATTTTACTTAAAATCTTTCCTGCTGAGCTCCATATGGCACTAACCCTGTGGCCCATTGGGCCTTACATTGACTGATAAATACCAGTCATGATAGTAACAATAGCTCCCTCTGTAGACAACTAGGCCTATCATGTAATAAACTTTTGGAAATCCAACCCCATTGTCAAAGCCATCCGCCAACAGGATATTGTAATCCTTTGGGCTCATCTATCTCCATTTCAAGCGAAGATCCTACCACCGCCTCTGTTTTGGTGCCAAACCCTCCTATGGAGTATTCCAAAGAAAAGAGTCCAATTGTTCAAATCCCCACAGCAAGGCCCACGGGGTTTAGAGTTGCAACAGCCTGATTTATTGCTGGATTTCTTTATATGCTTGCCACACATCAACGTTCACTTATTACACATCTTCCTGCGCCATATAATATCATTCAAGTGGCAATGACTCTGGCATTCTGGCTTGCTTTTTTCTACTTTGCATCCCGATTGGCAGGCCTGTCTTAACTTTATATGCCGTCTCCCTGACACTACCCTTGTGGTTTGGGTCAGCTGTCTTTGTAGCTCAGGTGTTAGTATTATCTAATAGTAATTATGACTTGTTAATTGGAACTATGTTCATGCGAAACTTAAAATTTTTGTTGATATGCCAACAGAGACCTTATAAATTTTTGGGCCAGTGAATCCCAATTTACTTTACATCTAGCGGAGTGCTAAAGGATCTGGTGCACATGGGACATATCAAGCTTGCATACAGTGTTGGGGTGATTCCAGTTAATACCATCACTAAAGAGCAAGACCTGACCATTTCCATAAGATATATGAAAATCAAGGTCTGCCTTTTAGAGCTGCTGGACTAATATCCATCCCTCCAGACACCAAGTAATAGTACACACTGAGTTAGAGGTGGAAGTGCCAGCTGGACTCTGGGTAGGTCATTGGGCCTTATAAGCAATCATGGCTTGAGACACACATGGCTTAAGGCATTATTCTCCCAGGTCATGGGGAGATCAAAGTCATTCTAGAGAATCTACAAAACGAACCAATGCAAATCTGCCAGCATCAAATAGTGGCGTATTTACACTTGACCCCAGTTGAGAAGAGAATATTTGGGTTCACAAGCTTGGGCCATTAGATGAATTTAAGCTACCAATTAAACCTCAGCATGATATTATGGCAGTGATACCACGCGAGAATTTAGTGGGGTTAATAGAATAACAAAAGGACCAGGTGATAGCTTTATTTCAAAATTATGAGGAGATTTTTGTTGTTGATGACCACAATCTAGGGTGCACATGGGGGTGGTCCATTAATTTATATGGGGATCATCCCCCAGCAGGTCCCAGATAATCTGCCAATCTAGGGAATTTAAGGAAGTAATGACCAAGGGGATTGATAAGATGTTGGAGCAAGGGTTGCTCAAGCCATCCAAGAGTCCGCGGGCTTCACCCGTTTGGATTGTAAAATAAGGATGGTACCAAACAGGTGGTGATAGACTACTGGAAGCTCAACAGTATTATAAAAAGACTTGTATCCCTTGCCTTGGTATGATAATGCTTTGGATCAGTTAGGAGGAGCTCGATATTCCTTGGCATTGGATCTGATATTGGGTTACTGGAAAATTGAGTTGCCCATGAAGGAACAAGAGAAATTCACCATAATCACATCTGAGGGGTTTTCCAACTGACACGTAAGCCTTAAGGGCTATGTAACTCCCTGCTATGCTCTACCGAGCTATGGACACTATCCTCGGTGACCTGAAGCTATTGTGCATCCTCATGTACCTTAATGCCATTAATGTTCTCTCCAAAACTTTTTCTGAGCACCTTGACCATCTAGAGGAGGTATTTCACCGGCCTACTGAGGCCAACATCAAGATTAAGTTTCATAAATGTAACTTCATATAAGACTAGCTGAAATAACTCAGGTTTATCGTAGAACAAAGAGGCTGAAACTACAGCTGGCCAAGGTGGAAGACATCCAAAAAATGACTACATCAAACAGTAAGTGCAACATACCAGTATTTTTGGGAAGGTTGGCTACTACTAATGCTTCATCCCTAACTTCAGCTTATTGGGGGACCGCTATTTAAGTTATTAAAAAAGGATGTCATGTTCAAATGGTTGGAACGCCGCCAATGCTCCTTTGACACACTTTGGACAGTGCTGATCAGTACACCGGCGCTACCTATCTGAACTCTAATATGAGAGTTCATTGCCCAGATCGATGCGCCCCTTTATGCTGTAGGAGTGATCCTATCCAAAAAGATGATGAGGAGGAGCACACAGTGGCGTACTGCAGTCAGAGTCTGAATTGCCATGAATTTAATTATACTATGATTGAGAAGGAGTGCTTAGCGTTGATCTATGCATATAAGCAATTTAGGGTATATTTGCATGGGGTGAATAAAATCATAACGGATCATGCTTTGTTATGCTGTTTGCAGAACCTCAAAGATCCTGAAGGGCGCCTAGCCCAATCGGCCCTCAAACTGCAGACTTATGACTTTGTGATCCTCCACCAACCTGGAGAAAAACACCAGAATGTCAATTTTTTGTCGAGACTATCAAAAGTTGCCATCACAGTAGATCTGAGTGATGTGATGTATGATAAAATGCGCAGCAGAAGTATGAATATGGGCCATCTCAAGTCAAAAAGGCAATAAATGAGATGCGAGACAATACTTTCCAGCGTAATGGGATTTTTTTTACAAATGGATTGGAGACTCTATGACTAATTTCCTGCAACCCTTGGCAAGGACTATTATTATCATGAGCATGCATAAGGCATTCAGTCATGGGGCGTGCGCAAAATGTTAGAATTGTTGTTCCATCAGTATTAATGGGAAAGCATGAACTTTGACGTGCTTAAAACCATTTCCTGCTGCCACAAGTGCCAAGTGAGAAAGCCATTATACCAGAAGACTTCATAATGGTTAGTGAACACACATTTTTCTTGGAATACAGTTTCGCTTGATGTTGTTGGCCCTCTGCCAACGGGAGCTAACCAGTCCAAATACATTCTGTTGGTGATCACCCACTTTACTAGATGGGTGAAGCATGGCCGATATGGGATTTGGGGGTATCACAGTGCTCAAGTTCATAATGTAATGTATTATCAAGCTACATGGCTGCCCTCATTTCATCCTTATCAATAACAGAACTAACTTCATCTCCCATATCCTTCCAATACTGAATGAGCTTATGGCCATCCGTGGGGTTTTGATGACCCCATATCACCCTGAATCTAATGGGATTGTTGAGAGAGTTAATGGGACTTTAGTGAACATACTTCATAAACTAGTAGTGGATTAACCTTCAGATTGGAGTTTCCTCCTTTCCACTGCCATTTTTTTCTTATAACATCAGATATCATTCAGCCATGGGAAAGAGTACCTTTCAATTATTATATGGATAAAACCCTGCTCTTCTGGAACTTCTTTATGCCTACGTAGAAGATAATGGCAGAATGGATCCCCAACGCTATATGGCTAACCTAGCTGACACACTAATCAAGTTGCAAAATGTATAACTCCTTCAGTCTTTCTAAAAGGTAAGGAATCAGGCCACCAATTGGGAAAAGCATAGCAGGATGGCTAAGTTCAAAGATGGAGAGATGGTTAAACCCAGGACTAGAATGGGTTCAATTAGAAGCACAAATTTTCCAGCATCTGGATTGGTCCAATTGAAATTTGTAAGAAACCAGCTATTTGAGTGCTCGCTGGTATATACCGCTTCTGGTTTCCACAACGATTCTACAAGATGAAAAAACAAAACTAATAGTAATAAATGGTTAGGTTGGGCTTTTCTTTCCAATTACTATTACTTTTAGTAATATGATTTGATTCAAACAGCATAATTTGATAATCAACACCAGGCGAGATAAGTATGAATAATAAGGTAAAGAGCTGGGCGAACGCAGTAAAGGGCAGCGGACCCTCACCTGCACCACCCAAAAGTACCAAGCACACAGGTACAAACAAAAATCTCAGCAAAAATAAAAAACCCAAGGTGGCGCCTCCTGCGGGTTTCATCAATTTTTTGGTAAAATACTGTAGCTATTTGGAAGTATCCCAATTGCAACCACTGTTGTCAGTGGAACACGGGATACAAGTTTTCCTGGGCATAGAAACACTGACAATATGGGAAAAGTTCAGAGAAGCCCAACAAAATTTTTTCCCGCATGTGGTGTACTTAACAACCCATACTATCCGCAGAGGCTGGGTAGATCTTGGGTTTGAAACCGCAGAAGAAGTGAATGAAGCAGTGAAGGTAAGAGTGGTACTTGACCTTCCCAATGGACAGCAATTGGTCCTGACCAAACGCACCCGTTGGACTGAGTCCAAGGACATTTTCATAATTTTCAACTATCTTCTGACCATAATGGCGCGCACAATAGTCAAAAGACATCTCCAAGAAGGCTTGGAAGCCTATGGAGAAATTAAACAATTTGAAATGCAACAGTTCCAGCTGATGCCAACCTTTAGCACAGGGAAGGCAATAGCAATAATTTCACCAAACCAGGATTAGTAGAGGATATTACAAAAATCCCCCACATTGCATCCTTCACAATTGATGGGAAAAAATCCCAGCTGTTCCACAAAACAGTGGAAAGTGCACCCCCCATTTGCAACAACTTCCAGGCCTTTGGGCACAAGATTTATGCTTGCCCCATAAAAGAAGGCTTGAGAGAAATGGAATTCTGTGAGGAGGAAATGGGCGAAGATGACTCAGAATACGCCAAAATCACAAATACTACAAAAGCCTTCAACTGGGGAGTACATATGCAATATAAAATTATTAACCCTATTTCCCCAAAAGAACAAAAAATGGCTAAACAAGCTCGCAAGCTTGCCGCAGCCAAGGCAAAGGCCTTTGCGGAATCAACCATATTACCAGAGAAGATCTGAGAAGACATGGTGGAATTTGAGTCCATAAACCAATCAGATCCTGTGGAAAACCATACACCCAATATGACCAGTTTGAATTTGGTAAAACCCAATTTTGAAATGAATGCAGCAAAATTGGGGTTCAGCGCACCCCCAGAAATTGCGGAATTTAACTTAATCAGGAAGGAAAATCAAGAATAGAATGCGCAAGAAAATAATGTGGCCAATAAAAATCCACAAGTGCACTGCAATAACATATTGAAACCAAGCAAAGCCAAGAGAGGGGCGAAAACTGCAGTGATGAAAGGGGCAGAATACACCCCAACTCCTACTCATGGTTATGCTCTCCGCAGCAGAGGTGCAGTGGAGAGCAATGTGAGCGAGGGAGTAGGGCTGGGAGGCCCTGCTAACTGCTCCTGAGGCGCATCGGGCATCTCAATAGAGATAGGGATGCTGAACATAGTGGGACTCAAGGCCTTAACGTCCCAGGCCAAGAAGTTGAGTCTCCTATGAAACCCACCTGTGGATATCCTGGCGGTGCAGGAAACCCACTGTCCACAGGGAGAGGAGGAGGCATGGGAAAAAATGCTCCTCCTAACAGTATCGTTTTGGTCACTCTACTGTGGGGTGATAGTATGCACAAACCAAAACTTTTATTTATTAACGAAAATTCGTTCCTAAATGGCTGCATACTCACCGTAACCTTCTCATGGCACACCATAGTGCACACAATAGCCAGTGTGTAAGCCCTGAATGGTGCGCATGACTGAAGAGAATTTCTCACAGCCCTAACACAACTAAATCTACCAGCAAATACTTTCATAATTGGAGACATGAACTTATGGATTAACCTAAAAATGGACCAATGGCCATACACAACGGAGATACCACAAGGGCAAGTGGAACTTCAAGTACTAAAGGCCACCCTGGGACTATATGACCCACTGCCAAAAAGGCAATCCCTGCTACAAAACATGCCACACCCACATGTACACAATGGTACACTTGTCTCTATGTCGAGGATAGACTTAATACTTGCACCAATAATTTTCATCACCAACTTCAAAAATTTTAAAACTTCAAAAATTGAATTCTCCAACCATCAGGTTGTTTCAGTGTCTTAGAAACTGGCGGACCAAGTACCCAAGCACCCAGATGGTGCAGAATACGCCCAGAAAGTTTAGCCAACTTAGAATTTCAATCCTGGATGGAGGAAATATCCTCAACCCAGGATTTTCAAACACACTTTTGATTGGACCCACTAGCCACCTGAAAACTTCAAAAAATCAACAACCCAACAAATTAAACACATCATCTAGGAGACACAGGGCAGTTTCAGCCATTATCAAACACACTTTGGCTGAAATTGACCATCTAGAAAACAACGTACCAAGAATGGGATACAGCCATGGATGGAGTCGCAAATGGGCGGAGGTTTCTGCTCAGCTTAACACCCTGATTCATGAACACCAACACCGAGTTGGAGTCCAATATAAAAGCAAAAATATAAGAGATGGAGAAACTTGATTGAGCTACTTTTTCTGCCAATTCCACGCCAGGAAAAATATGATAGCTTGTACACAGGTCCATTGACTGGACAAATCCATAGCAGAAACACCCAAAGAAGTCGCGACCAAAGTACACAGGTTTTATATGAAATTGTATAAATCCAAGCCAGTCGAACCAGAAAAAATCAAAAAATTCCTTAGAAGTGCACACATCAACACCGCGGTTTGAAATAAAAATTTAATTAACTTAATATCGTGCGAGGAATTATGGAATGTAGTACGCAGTGCACCAAGAGGGAAATGCCCTGGACCTGATGGGATTCCCTATGAATTTTATATAAAATATTTTACTAACATCTCTAACATTCTTCTAGCTTCAATGAACAAGTGTATTATAGAAACATGCCTCCTACCTGGAGGCAAAGAAGCCTACACGGTCACTTTATTTAAGAAAGGAGACAGATTAGACTTATCCAACTGGCGCCCAATTTCCCTAACCAACACAGATACAAAAATTTTCACAAAAATTATGGCTAAATGACTAGGAGAAATTGCAACTGAAGCGATATCCCCATCTGATATGGATTTGTCCCAAGAATATCCATATGGGATAACATACACACAGTTGCAAATGTCTGCCAGTCCAAAACCTCTGGAGCACTTGTCTTTTTAGACCAACAAAAGGCATATGACAGGGTGAATTGGAACTATCTTAGGGCCTGCCTTCAAAAATTCAAGCTTCCAAATAGATTTATAAACTGGGTAATGTTGTTTACAGAGTCTGCAACCATTGCTGTGCGGGAAGCAGGCTTCTTAACCAACCCAGTTATTCCACAGAGAGGACTAAAACAAGAAGACCCCTTAAGCCCTCTACTCTACAACTTTAGCCTAGACCCCCTAATCCGAAATACAAACATACTGCTCAAAGGAATCAACGTCAAGGGCCAACCACCAGTCAAAATAATGGCCTTCACTGATGATTGTGTGGTGGGCATATCCAACAACCAGAATGCTTGCAGAATTGAGAAAATAATACAAGACTATTCAGCCATAAGTAACGCATCAATTACCACTGAGAAAACGGAAATTATACTCCTGAGGAAATATCAGACCCAGTGGATGCCATCTACACAGGGCCAACAAGCTAATACAACATCAAGACTCCTGATCAGACATATGAGGCGAAAATTAGCAACGACCTCACTGAAACTTCCATTCATCACCAAGTCAACAGCTGGCCCTGTTCGTCACTTGGGAGTATGGTTGGAAGCATGAGGTTACGCTAACTCCATGATGGAAAATCAATTATTGGACAAAATAACAAAACGCATTGTCTCCTTACATGGACACCAAACAGGTACAACAGGAAGGGTCACGGTAGCAAACTCTATGATTCTATCAATCATATGGTTCATGGCCCATGCAATCACTTTCTCACCATCTTTCTTCAGCACAGTCCACGCCCTATTACAAGGATGGCTATGGTTTAACCACAAACCCCTGTACGCCTCGAAACCCTATTTGGATCCAAAAGGAATGGAGGCATGGGGCTTACTAATTACGTAGAGCAAGCAACCCATATACTGGGATCCTGGATAGCTCAGGTGACTAGCCCAGATCTTCCAGATACACACTGGGCCAGAACAGCAAGATATAACTTCACACATGCACTACAATTAAGAAACCAGATCACCCAAACACATTAATCAAGTATCTGGCATCCCATCCTACAGCTGCAGGACCACATGGCACTCCTGCACATTTCAAACGAATACTCATAGCCATGAGAAGAGCGACATAGCGGATTCACATAAATGAACAAACCAGTCACTGAGGATGACCAAGGCTAACTCACAGACAGGAGATCAATGATCAAATATTCACAGACAGTATAATAAGCAAAAGCCCAAATACCATAGCCAGGATAGATTACCTGGACCATATGTACATACCCTACAACCTGGAGACCCAAAGAAGAGTATGGAGATACACACATCACCCTCTACTACAACCTAAGATAAGAGCACATGTATGGAGGTGCATGAGGAGAGTATACCAAACAGCTGAACGGTCAAACGCCAATCACACCTCATGTGCAATATGTGGTCAGTATGGAAGCCTAGCCCACCGTTTAGAACAATGCACAACATCAGTGGCGGCATGGAAAGAGGCCATGCACCTTTTCCACCAAGAAAACAGACATACATTCAGAATAGCAAGGAACATGCTCGCTATAAAAATGGACTCTCCTATCCACCCACCTCTCAGGGCGCTATTAGTAGCAATAGCACTATGGATGATACATACAATGGTACTGGAATCGTTCACAGGAGCAGTAACAATATAAAGAAGCCATTCATCGCTTCCACAGCCATATATTGGAACATTTCCCAGCATGGCTGTTTGGACATATGACCCCCCATAACAAAAGGACAATCAACACATGGTTTCCCATATGGTTCCTAAAAGTTAATCCTTTCCTTCACACATTCTGCATCCAAGAATAAGCCAGCATAACTCCCCTTCCCTACCGTCCTAATCTTGGTGATCCTGGAGACAACAAGAGGGACCTTGAACCCTTTGGGATGTCTTTATTTGTCAAATTTCATTAGGTCTTTTCACTGTATTGGAAGTACTTGTCCCCTGGTCAACCTTCCCCAAATAAATATAATAAATGGTTGGGTTGAGTAGAAACTATCAGTGTAAGCGTGGGAAGAGAAAAAACGAACCCTCCTAATATTGGATCATTTCATATTTAAATTATATTAAAGATTGAGGGAAATTCAAGGTAGGCGTGTGGAATAGCTTGGTAATTTTCAAGATAGGTATTATGCTAAATCACCCTATTGGAGCTCAGGAAATTGGGGTCAATTAGGTGAAACGACTGATAGGACAGTATTGTTAGGCAGAACGTACCTTTATGGTAATGATATGATGTACTTTAACTAATAACCGTCTGCTAAAATAATTGCACCTTGGGAGACCTCCGCCACGCCTATAAAAAGAGGGGTCAACGCTTAGGTGTTGAATTTGAACTGGCCATGGCAGGGGAAGAGCCATTCGATGGGTGCCCTGGAATATGCTGAGAGGTCAGAGTAATCTGACTGCTTGATTTAGAATTAATAACTTATTTTGTAGGTGGAAAAGTATTGGCTCAATTTATGGGGTTCCACTGATAATCAGCCAGGGTCTTTTGGCTTATATATATCTATTTTCATTCAATATAATAATATGAGATCAGACATGTAATTTCCCAATCACATCTGTTAAATTGGGGTTATTTTTCCCCAAAAAATTAATTTGCTGATGTCAAGGTGGCAATTGTCCAACATCACCCACTCAAGAATGTTGGGGGGGAGAATAGGGCTGTAGGAAATGGTCATGTACCTGATTAATGGTAATACCTGTAGCTAAAGATTTGATAGAGTACTCGTTTCCTCACTTGTAAGGGGTGGTGAATGGTCCCTCCCATATTGATCCAAGATTTCTGCTTCTTGGAGTGATGCAATTATTGTAATATAAGACCATATCAGAAACTTGAAATGAATGCAGGGGAGCCCGAAGCTCATTGGCAGCTTTTCCCTCTTTAGTGACCATTTTAGCTAGTTTGTTATAGCTCATATTTAAGCTGAATGATACGGTGAGCTAGTGTTCTCTTGACTTTTTCAGGTTCTTCACCACTAGAGAAGACATCCTTAGCTAAAAGGGCAGTTATTCCAGGTTCTTGCCCATACAAGACATGGAAGGGAGACATCTTTAAGATCCAGTGATAGATAATCCATTATGCCATAAGAGCACTGGGTAGATATCGATTAAGTGAAGAGGATCAGAGGAGGCTATTTTTCATAAAATGGAAATTAAGATTCCTTTTTCTCTTTCCACAGTACCATTTGTGGAGGGATTATATGGAGACAAGAAAAGTTGTTGAGCTCCCATGGAAGTGGTCAGGATTTTGACTACTCTAGAGGTGAAGTTCTTACCATTGTCACAGAGTAATACTTGGGGACAGCTGTGATAAAATGAAAATTTATTGGTGTAAAAGGTGGCGGTGGCCTTGGCCGTTTGTGAAGGAAGAGCTACGGCTTCCACCCACTAAGTGAATTGGTCAATGTCAACTAGGTTGAACCTGTTTCCACCAGTCGTCTGAGGGAAGGGACCTACTACGTCTAAGCTAATGGTGTAGAACGGTTGTTGAGGGGTATTTAGTTAATATTAATATCAAGTCTTAAAACTGGATTGCTTTTTAAATGTGAGACAGGCATCCAAGACTTCAACAATGGTTTCCATAATCCCTTCCCAATAGTAACGATCCTTAATCCATTTATAGGTTTCTTTGCTCCTTCATGACCTATGGTGGAGTGAGCTTCCAGGATAGCAGGCACACGTTCCGAGGGCTGAAGGTTTGGCAACCACTTTGCCCCCACCTGCTTGCATAATTTCCCACTATTCACCTTAGTGTTGTGAGAGTGACGAGCTAACATTTTCTGTATGGGCTCACCCTCATCCTCATAATCCTTGAATTCATTAAAAGATCATATAACATTTCTGCCTTGCTATTATCCAAATGAAGGACTGGAAGCCGATTTAACCCATCAACGTTAATGTGATGGGTTCCAGCATGATGCTTAATCTTCATGTCATAATGCTGGAGCTTTAGAGCCCAATGAGCTAACCGATCAGTAGGATCCTTCAAATTCTGTAACCAATTTATGGAAGCGTGGTCTATAAAGACAATGAAGGTGGTCCCATATAAAAAATGGCAGTAGTGCTTCACAGCTAACAGAACGGCAAGGCACTCCTTCTCAGTTACACTGTAATTGCGTTCCGCTTTTGACATCATCTTACTTAAATAGAATACTAGATGATCTACACCATTTTCATCAAATTAGCTAAGATGGCCCCAACGGCATAGTATAAAGTGTCAGTGAACAGGATAAAAGGTTTATTGTTAAAAAGATTCCTCAGGATAGGACGTTGTCGTAGCAGTTGTTTCAACATATTAAAAGCGGCCTTCTGTTAAGAACCTCAAAAGAAAGGGGTGCTCTTAGTCAATAGGTGAGCAAGGGCTTCGCTGAGCTGGGCAAACTTGGGGATAAAATGGTGAAAACTCCCCATCATTCCTTGAAATACCTGAATATCCTGTAGATTTTTAGAGGGACGCTTTTTTTAAATCGCTTTAACCTTATCTTTCATGGGTTGAAATCCTTCTTGGGAAATGGAGTGTCCAAAAGAATCCTATTTCCTTTGAAAGAAGGTAAACTTAACAGGCTTCAACTTAATATCTGACTTACATAACCGTTAAAACAACTCCTTCAGGTGATCAAGTTGTTTGTAGAAGGTTCGTGAGAACACTGATGTCATCAAGATATATGATGACACAAGTTTACTTCAGGTCAGCAAATGCGGTCCATCACACGCTAAAAAGATGCAGGTGCATTACACAACCCTTGAGGTAATCGGATTGGTTGGAAGAGACCCTCACTACAAATGAGAGCACATTTCTCCTGGTCTTCAGGGGAAAGGTCCATTTGCCAATAGTCGCTAGCCAAGTCCATGGTGTAAAAGAAGTTAGAGTTGAGGAGTTGGGCCAGGGCATCATCAATGCGGGGGATAGTATAGGTATCCTATTTTTGTAAGGTTACTCAACTTTTGGTAGTCCATAATTATCCGATGACCTCCATTTTTCTTTTTAATAAGCACAAGAGGAGAAGACCAAGAGCTTTGTGAAGAGACTAAAAACCCCGCGTCTAGCAACTTATGGAGCTCTGTCTTCATCAGCTGTTCTTTCCATTTTTCAAATTACGGTAAGGTCTGGACCTAATAGGATGGGCATCACCAACATTGATGGAGTGACACCACCTTTCATGTGTCCATAGTGATAGTCTGATTTGAAAATTATGTTGCTATATTTTTATACTAAAGTATGAACTTTTCCAGTTTGTCTGGGGTCAGCTCATCCAAAATATGAACGTTGGTAGGGTACACACCAGGTTATCCACGGGCAATCCCAAATCCGCCATAGAGCCAACGGTGTAGATACTTTCAATGTACTCTACCGGAATTAGGAAGCCTCTGCCAATCTCTAGTGTTTTTGTATGACCATGTATTTTTCAGTGAGTTTTCAAGCAGAAGGGCAATAGACCTCTGGTAGGCTGGGTCTAAAATCCCAGGCAGTACCCGAGGCTCCAAGTGGATAATGCCCTCAAGACTTATAATATGCAACAAGCAGTGGTGTAGGATTTGGGGCGAGATTTTAGCATCGCCCACTCGTTATTCACCAGGCTTAATTAATACCTTATCTGCAGCATAGAAAAAAATGCTGTCCCTAGCATCCACTGAATTGAGAAATTTTGTTTATGTTGCTCCCAGAGGTGGGATAAGGTAAAGTAATAGCTGAAAAGGGGTATTTGACCAGGTAAAAGTATATGTGCAAGTTGGGTTCTTTTGGATAAGACTAAAGGGGCTTCATAGTTGATCATTGAAACCTTGCTTCATATTAATTATTCCCTCATACTCAATCATAAACAGAGTGCTGATGAGCATATCATATACAATATTGTCCAAAGTCACTACTGGGGCTGATAAGATGAGCTTCCCAATTTGAATGGGAAAGGAAGAATATGCCACAATAGTTCAGGTAATGATGGGGCCCATGGTTCCAAATTCTTGCGTGTTCTCCAAATCAGGCTCTAGCTTTATCTTCTTGATAAGCTTAGTAGAGATCACGCTAACTGGGGAGCCAGTGTCCAAGATGTCAATAATCTAGACTTTTTGTATGACCACTTCAACTTTAGTGAGTGTTCCTCCAAAGTTAGGTGAAAAAGCTAATATCTCTTGTGTAAGGAGAGTGTCTATAACTCTCCTGTTTCCAGCGTGGTGGTGCATGGTGCACAGAGCCAACACACGGAAACTAGCCATTATTACCAAAGTTACTAGAGCCCTGCAGAGGGTGCTGGAGCAATAATAACTCAAGGAAAAGAGTGAAATTATTATAAAAATTACCACACCAAAAATGACGCGGTACACAAAAAAAGAAAGGGTTAAGCGTCCCAGGTTGGAGGGAACCTGGGCAAATCAATGGTTCTCTAGGAGCAAACCGTATTGAATGTAAGATATGGTGAATGTAGCATGAGACCTCCTTGATGGGGTCCGCGCACAGGATTGTTCAAAATAACATAAGTAAAATGGGAAAAATGGAAAAATGTTTATTAAGAAGTCGACCAACAAGGAATGTTGGTCACGGAAAACATTATTATTAAACTTTTGTTGAGGAATTTCAGAGTCTGCTGAAGTGGTCCCAAGCACCAATCCACCAATAGGCAAAGACTACCATCCAAATTTTTAGAAAACTCTGAAACTGACTTCACTTGAGCAATTGATTGAAGTTGGATCTGACCTGAACGCGTGAGTTTGTAAATGGCTCGGGTTTTTAAACGCCATTCCTCGAAAAACCAAATTGAACTGTCTACATTAATTGAGTAAAATGTCTATTTTAACGCCTGGGCTGACGTAAGTGGCTGGGCGTTAGGACCCTAACTAGTATCAACCTGGGCATACTTGGCTGGTACCCAGCGTTGGGCTAAAGTGTGCTTAAGGTCAGGAAGGGCCTGAAGCTTTACTTTCTGGGCCTCCAGTCACCCAGCCTTATCCTTATGGTTGGTCCCCACTATGATGTTAATTACCCATGACATTACCCTCTCCTCCCAATGGGGCTCACCCCCCACCAGGGGCTTACACAAGGGAAAAGTTTTTGTGGGCTGAAGCCAACTTCATGGCGGCAACGGTCAGTTTGAGTTGAGATCCAGCAGCCTGGGGGAAACGCTTGTGGAAGGCTTCAGACAGATCTTGGGCATGCACACATTTTCGCACTGGAACCCAACTGTTCTCTGCAGCGTCAAAACCCTTCCAGGATACCAGTTACTCAAGTCTTCTTTTAACATGGAGGAAGGCAACTAATTCTTCCACTTCCCACTCTGGTGCCCCATCCACGAGATAGGCCTCAGGAGTCTCTGGTGGGGGGCCCTTGAACACTGTCAATTTTCTCTCATGATAGACAGAGAAAATCCAAGATGAAGAGGGAAGATATAGCTAGTATGAAGCATGGCCCACTTTTCTAACCACGCGGTAAGGGCCAATCTTCTTTGGTCTCAGCTTCTCGCATGGCTGCTTGATAGGGATGTTATGAGCATCAAGAATCACGTGATCCCCTTCCTTATACGCGGACCCACTCGGCGCTTACCATCAGCATTTTACTTATAAACTTGCATTGCCGCCTCTAAACTTGTGGAAACCCCTGGTGGACCTTCTTGATAGTCTTGGCAAAGTCCACCACCGCTTCAACCTTAGAATCACAGCTTGGATCCATGTTAAAGGCGGGGTTAAAGCTATGGTTGGCTAAAAAAGGGGAACAACTGATATAAGAATGCAAAGTGTTGTTGTAATTGAATTGGGCCATAGGGAGGTGAGAAAAGCAATCTGAATGATCTGCGGCGGTGTAACCTCTAAGAAACTGTTCTAATCACTGATCACTCGTTCAGTATGCCCATCTGATTGGGGGTGGTAGGCAGCTGAACGGCAGGGGCGAATCTGAAGAGTCTTACACAACTCTTCCCAAAAGATAAAGGTAAGCTGGGTCCCCGGTCACTGAAAATTTCTTGAAGAATCCTATGAAGCGCAAACACATTAGTTACGAAGAGCCTAGCCATCTCAGCCGCGGTTATTGTCATTCTGCAGGGAATGAAGTGGGCAAACTTTGTAAAACGGTCCACCACCATGATGGAATTATAACTATCAAAGACAGGTAACTCCATAATGAAATACACTGATAGGTAAGTTTAGGGCCCTTAGGCCTTTTGGACTGGTACCAACAACCCCGCTAAAGGTTGCCAATTGGGTTTCATCTGATTGCAGATAAAGCACTTTTTACAATACCGCGCCATCTGAGCAGGCAAGCCCTCTCAATTGTACGTGCGTCATGTTAACTCCAACATCTTTTCTTTACCAGGATGACCAACGGTGAGTCCATTATTATGGTCTCAGATGATTTCCAGGCGCAGTGATTTAGCAGGAACCCATAGGCACCCCTGAAACCACACCATATCAGTCTTCACGTGATAGCCCCTAGGGAGATCTTCTGGATTCAAAGCGCTCTTAGCAAGTATTAAAGTATATTCAGCTGGTAGCGGCTGAGAAAAGACTACTTTCTGAACAACTTTATTCTGAATTTTCCAGAGGTGCAAGGGCTGGCGCGCTAACTGGGGAGAGAGAAATTGGGACACAATTTTATTTGGCGGAATTATTAATGGTCTGTTATGAACCGCTACCTCCTTGGGATCAGGCGCTAAAACAGGGTTGTGGCTCAAAGCATCCGCCAAACCATTATCCTTTCCCTTGGAGAACTCATAAGTGAATGCAAATTGGGCAAGGGTCTCATGCCAACGGGTCTGCCGTGGGGTTAGGACATGAGGAGCACGGTAGTACAGCAAGGCACAGTGGTCTGTACATACTTGAAGAGGTTGAGATAAGACATGTAAGTGGTAATGCCAATAAGTCAGCGCCTCCACCACTGCCAGTAAATCCTTATCATAAACGGCGTAATTCAACTCTGGCAAAGACATTTTCCTAGAAAAATATCCCACCAGATGATCTACCCTTCTTTTTGCCTACTTGTAACAAGGCGGCCGCTATAGCGAAGTTGGAGGCATCAGTAGACACAATAAACTCCTTTGAAGGGTTGAAATGGCGAAGAACAGACGTGTTTAACAGGTGCACTTTACTACTAGGAAAGTATCCTCCAAAACGGGGGACCACTGAAGCACCTTGGCACCGCTAGCCTTGTATAAAGAAAGCTGCCACCTCAGAAAGATTGGGTGTGAACTTATTGAGGAGGCATACATGTCCCCAAAGGTCCTCAATTTCTTGACCGAGGTGGGGGTGGGTCACTCACAAATAGCCTTCTCCTTGTCTGGAGTTATCATGTGTCATTGGTCAAACATGACGTTGCCCAGAAAAGTGACCTGGGACTTAAAAATTCACACTTGCTAATTTTCAGCGTAAGGCTGGATGCCTTTAACCTCTTCACCACTTGCTGAAGGTGAACTGCATGGAACTTCAGATCAGGGGAAAACACCAGGATATCATCCATGTAGGCAACCGCACTTACCACTAACAAGTCCC
>JAKSZP010007439.1:0-24473 GCA_022478985.1 Massospora cicadina
TCATCCTAACCTTGAATAAGCTAATGTAAGCAATGTAGATATTACCCTGCGTCAGCTAACTGGTGAGATCATACGTCTCCAAACTATGGCCAATGGATCTATAAAAACTACCAATTTTAGAAAAAGGGTTTGAGCCAATGAGCAACGACCTGCACTCCCTGAATACTCTTTAGGAGATCTAGTCTTGTTCTACCACCATCGCCCTGGGGGCAAGACCCATAAGCTTGCTACCACTTGGTCTGGCCCTTATTGGGTGATAAACTGTAGGGGCCCTGAATATTCTATCGCTGCTACTGGTACTAGCACTGTAGTTAATCGCGTCCACAGCCATTTTCTGAGCAAGTACTATCCCCCTCAGCAAGATCTTGAGAGGGTTATTGTTGGGATTCGACCTGCTCCCGATCAATTCAATTCAAATTTCCCTACCTCTGAAACCTCTCCAAATTTTCCTCTCATAGAGCATTATTTTCCGTCCCATAATCAAATTGTCAAAGGAAAGCCTGCCGTCAAATACTCACCTGATCAACATCAGGATTCTGAAGATCTTGCCGGTGGAGGACATCGCTATCCTTAAAGAATTAGGAGGAAAACCTCACCTATAAATATCCGCGCCTTTTCTTAAATAAAGTTACATTTTTATCTCCAATTTATTCTTAGTTTTACTTATTTCTAGAGCCTCTGTACCGTAAGCTCCTCTCCAGCCATCAACTTCACCAGTTTTAATACAATAGGTCCCTCATCACCTATTCCAAAGCTTATGAAAAGTTACTGGCCCTTACATTTAGGATTCCCGGCTCTCCCCGCTGTCTGTTCGCTGTGGGACATTTTATCCCATCCATTTTGGTATGCTTCAGAGGAACTATTACCCCTCAGCTACCCTATCCTGACAATCTTTACTATATCAGGAGTGCTTGTCCCCTGGTTGACCTTCCCCAAATAAATACAATTATTTAATGCTATCACATAATAAAGTAAGATACAATTAGCCCTCAGCGAAATGCCCTTTTTTATTTAACCGATGCAAGCCAACCATGGGACAGGCATTACCAAAAGAAAGAAAGAAACAACATGAAACATGAACAGGGTCAACTCTGTCAAAGAAAGTTTTTCCACCTCCGGATTGGGACCTAAATTTTTCTGGTTACATCATGGGTAAGGTTTTCGTGTTATTAGACCTACTAACCGCCAATAGCTTCCTTTGGCTGGCACCCCAATCAATGTGCGAAGGGCGGGAATTGAACCCACAACCTTCAGGTTGGTAGCCGTACGCCCTTACCAACTTGCCTTCCACCCCCTCAGCGAAATGCCCTTAGTTTTTTTTTAAATTTGATTAAGAAACTGCCAAATGCATACATGAATCCTCTGATACTCCTGTGGTACTATTACATCTTCATAAACAAGATTGACAACCTTTTACTTGATAGCCACTCAATCCTTAGGATTCTAATTTGTACTATTTTGGAAGATATTGTCCTAGAATATCCAAAGTGTTTTCTTTAATATCAGTTTTATCTCCATAAGTCCTCATGTTGGGATTTTTGCCCATAACTCCAGCCAGCTAGATTCCCAGGGATCGCTAGGGGATAGTTCCCTAATGCAAAGTGAATTGGAAATTGGTTGACACTGACTTTGGGTTAACTATGTTTGTGGGATTTTAGGTTATTTGCCTGGTCAGATCTGTCAGGGATAGTTCCAGACAAATACTTAAAATATTGTTGGGCAGAGTTGCCAACAAAATAGGGGCATCTGATAGTTGATTAACTATCAGGTGTACCAATTGGGATCAGTCAGGTTTCATCACCAAGTGATTGGGAATTTGAGGAGTAAGTTTCGAGGCAAGTGATGCTTTCTGCAGCTAGTGAATCAATCAGTTGGCTCATGACCTGCCTTAATGGGTAATAAGTCCCATTATCTAAGCAGATCGCTTGCCAAATATGGTTGGTTTGCCTGAATTGAGAGGAAATCTATTAGGGACATGTTTTCTGACTCTTTCTGTTTTAGGTCTCAAGTATGTCCAATGATGGAATCCTAGCCAGGATGAGGAAGACCATTACTGCTGAGATGAGGATGGGTGAAATAATGGCAACGGCTGCCATTTCATCTGGGAGGTGTTAACTGAGGGTTGGACACTGAATATCCCACTATATATTCCTGAAAACGCTAATAAAATATATAGTTTTTACCATATAGTTTTACCATACAATATATAGTAATATAGTATCTACCAGATATACCTATCACTTTTACTTAATTCTTAGATTTGTAAATTTATCAGCATCCATTTGTTCTATTCTTTCTCAACGATATTATTGCTGTGTGTGATATTTGGGAGACTCTTTAAGACAAAGAGTAAGGATCTGAGCAGGGATCCATAGAAGAAGCGGAATCAAATTGGGGATTGCTGCTGACTGTGTGTCAAAACAGAGAAACCTTAAATGGGAATCTAAGAGAAGATGGGGGAAGTGGTACGAGGGAACAAATTCCTATTTCAGGACATCACAAGTATTTTGAGAGGAAATACTGGCCAAGCGTTGGGTTGAGATCTAGTACTTCCATTCAATTATTGATAATAGTCATCATACTAATATATACTGATTATATAAACCATTATACAACGCGAAAGAATTGCACAAAACCTGAACCTGTGCAAGTAATAAGCTTATAGGGGTTATTGACCAAAAAAAAAGATCCTATAATTTTTTACAAAGTGGTGCTCACTATAAGGGTGTAGTTGAGTAGAAGAACTTAGAACATGATTTCCTATGAAGATGTTTCTAATTCTGGCAATAAATTACTAAGGAGAGTAACATTAATGAAGACAGAACGTGAAGTGGATCACGTTCATTAGCGTTCACCTAGCTCAGAAGTGGAGCTCCAAGTTAAGCGAATTGAGAATACTCAAGTTATGGGAAAAAGACTTGCAGCCTAAATATGGAACTATCTAGTGCTGCAAGAAAACTTGTTCCCCCTGACATCTACCTGAGATGAAGAGGATCAGCAGGGCCAACTCAAATTGAAATTGGGTCCGCTTGAAATTGTCCTAAGGATCAGCAGGGCCAACTCAGGTTGAAATTGGGTCCACTTAAAATAGTCCCAAGGAACAGCAGAATCAACTCAGATTAAAATTGGGCCTGCTTAAATAGTCCTGAGGAGTAAGTGTTTAGATGAGGCATTGGTAGAAATAGGAAGTAATCAATTAAGAGTATTGGATTGCCATACCAATGAAGATATAAAGTCAAAACAGGAAATAATTTATTTAAGATAGTGGAGAAAATCTTTTGAATTAATAACATTTAATCAATGATCAGAAATTGCTGGAAACAAGTTCATCAATTCAAGACGAAATTGGATGAAGCTAACGAGGCCAGATCAATATGTGTAATTAAGGGATTGTTTACAGATCCACCAATGGAATTATTTCCAACGTTTTGGCCACAAAGACTAAAAAATTGTTTTCAAGAAAAAATGATCTGAACAATTGAACGGAATTATTGACTAATGAGATAGGAAGATTCAAGCATCAGTTGCTGAAGTATGAAATGAATTAGGACCTGTTGGATGAATAACAAGTTGGGATTGAAGGCTCAATGAATGAAAGCATTTAAAAGTATTGCCAAATTCAGCAAGTTTAGCCTATACATGAAGAAACAGCTCTGCTTGTTTAGTGAAGAAGGTCAATATTAAAAAATGGAAGTAATGGACCTAAGAGAAAATACTTGCAATGTTCCCAGAGGACCTCTGAACCATTAAATGGTTATGTCCTGAGATTTTGGTCAAGTCTCAGAAGAGGACCACTGAACCAAATAGATGGTTAAATCTTAAGAGGATAATATTTTGAACCATAATAACTGGTAGAACAGAGTATACCTAGGACCCAGTTTGGATGAAGGGGAAAAGAAGGACCTCTGAACCTTTTTGTAGATTAAAAGTCCCATTGCAAAAAAAAAACACAAAAAATATATAAAAGATATATTTATTGATTTTTATGGTCCATAATTTTTGAACCTATGATGAGATGAGATTGCCAGCCTGAGTTGTTGAGGGTATCAATCTACCAGAAGAATGAAGCTATAGAACGAATGGATGTACCAGAGAGTTTCTGAGATATCCAAGTGTTCTTTGGAATGGTCGGATACTATAGAAGATTTATTCAAGATTTTTCCAGAATCACTGAGCACTTAATACATCTGTTGAAGGACCTGAAGAAAGGATTCATATGGAATGAAGAAACACAGAAATCCTTCGATGAGTTATTCCAGTACCTAATAGCTTCTCCAATTTTAAAATATATGAATTTCAATTGAGAATTTATTATACAAACTAATGCTTTGTTGATGGCAATTGGCACCATATTGAGCCAAGTAGATGAACTTGGGGACGAACATCTGGTGGCATATGTGAGCCAGACACTCTCAGCTGTTGAGAGAAACTGCACCATAACTGAGCATGAATGCCTTGTAGTCATTTACGCCTGTAAACAGTTTCAGGTGTACATCCTTGGAACGCAATTCAAAATGAAGGCAGACCACTCCTCATTGCTTTGACTTCAGAATTTGTGAGAACCAGAAGGACAACTGGACCAATGGGCACTTATGCTACAGGCTTGCAATTACGAGATTGTCCACCAAGTGGGGGCTTCTCATCAGAATTTGGATGGCTTATCATGGTTACCAATGGTCCAGATGGTATACTGGCAGGCGGATGAGTTATTCCAGAGAATGGTTAATGGAGAAATTGGAAACAAGCCCTGAGAAATCCAAAGTACACTTTGAAAAGTGATAAACACCAAGACCATGAGTGAACAAGTGTTTAAAATAATAAATGGGAAGCAGATACTATATCCCAAAGCCATCTGAAAGAACAGCTATCATTCAAGCTGCTCATAAGGTTGTTAGGCATGGAGGCCTAAGAAAAATGACTGACCATATTCACTAGTACTACTGGGATTCAATCAACTATGGTGTCGCTAACTATCTAGCTTGTTGTGTGGAGTGCCAGTTGCACAAACCACATAAGAATACAACTGGATACCGATTGGTCCACCATGTATTTTCTTGGCATACAGTGTCCATTGATGTGATGGGACCACTGATGATGAGCACAGGGGGAGTCAAGTACATAATAGTTGCATTCGATCATCTGACAAGATGGGTTAAGATGAAGGCCCTGAATAAAGTAGATGCTACCAGTACCGCGAAGTTCATCCTGGATTAAGTAGTATACTAACATGGATGCCCACAGGTCCTGCTGAATGACAAGGAGACAAACTTACCATCTCATGTGATCCCGCGGTTAAATGAGATAATGAGGATCTGAGGAGTCATGTCTGTACCCTACTGGCCAGAGATGAATGGACTGATGGAACAAGTTAATGTAATGCTGGCCAAGACGCTGAGGAAGCTGGTTGCAGGAAGAACTTCCGCGTGGGGAACATACCTGAGTTTGGTGATGTTTTCCTACATTATTAGTCATCATATGGCGACAAAAATCACCATTTGAGTTGTTATATGGGAGGAAGGCCGAGTTGCAGCCAATTTCATATTCAGTTCTGGAACCAACATCAGGTATGAGTAATGAGCAGTACCTGAACTGACTGATGAATATCCTTATTGAAATGCAAACACAAGCATTTGATATGCCTATAAAGAAAAGGATTTGAGCAAAAACAATGGATGATAAGAACTGACTGGCAATATCAGAATATCAAATAAGTGAAAGAGTTGCCTATTGTGATACGCACGGTTTCAGGAGAAGAAACAAAATGGATGCATTGTGGTCAGGTCCATTTGAGATTATCGCTTAGATGGTGATGAATGCCTATGCCATCAAGAACCTCTTGGATGGAAGGGTAGTAAATCGAGTCCATGATAAGTATTTGAAGCAATGGATCAACGAAAAAAAATAACAAAAAAGATTTCCCAAAGGACCGCTGAACCATTAAGCTGGGTATGTCCTAATGTTTAGGCCTAGTCCAAAAAAGGACCTCTGAACCAATCTAGATGGTTAAGTCTTAGAGAAGTAAGACCACTGAACAATAGAAAAATGGTAGGTCTAAGAATAACTAGGTTCCAGTTTGGGGGGAAAATAAAAAGACGGACTGCTGAACCAAATCAAGGTCAAGTCCCATGGAAAAAAGAAAAAAAATAAAAGATTGATAAAGATAATAGAAAAAATTATTAAAACCGCATAGAAAACCCAATAATTTTATGGTTTTATTTTTTTTATTGATTCCGCTTATGTCATCTCCTGGGGGAGGGAGGATGGATCGCAAAAGGAGTGAATAACCTGTAAAAATCTATGTGAGATCAGATGCTAGCAAGTGGTAGACCTACACGAAACCAAGTTCATTGAGCAGACACAGATTTCTGTGAGAAAGTGATTATGGGAAGGGAAATTGAAATGTCAGAAAAAGCCAATCGCAATACCCCAGAGCGGGGAGGGAAGCAACAGTACAGGAAGAGGCAGTCAGCAAATAGCCCTGAGTAATCCCAATATGGTACCAGAGCTAGAAGATTAGTCTTGAGCACTTGCCAATGGGCTTTGTCAAGAACACTAGACATATGGGCCAGCAACAAACAAGGGATACTAGATGGGGGTTGCCAAATCATGCCCCCTAATAAAGCCATCAGCGGAAAATACTGATGGGACGTTCCAGAAATGAGATGGTCATGCAAGGAGTGAATGGCATCCTGTAAGCAATGACTACAAGCTTCTCAGAAGCTGAAGCATAAAGAGTGATGGAAGCTGGGAGAGGCTGGAAGCTTTGTGGCCCAAATTCGAAGAACTTGGCCAGCAAAGCAAAGAGAATAAGCTGTGATATCCTGATCTAGTATGTTCTCAATATTGGAAGAATTCAGAGCTATGAATAAAGCCTCAGTGACTTGGGCCCTTAATTATGCATAGGAAAGTTTTAAAATGTACGCTGTTGCTGATGATGAGTTTGGTGGCCAAGACAGCTGGCTTTTAATGCTAACTGAGTTGGAAGTGGAACTCCAGAAGCAAGTCTGAACTGGTGAAGAAGGAACAATCAAGAGCAAAAGGCATTATTTCAGGAGGATTAACGATGATAGGCGCAACTGCAAAAGGAGCTGAATCAAGGAGAGTTTCAAAATATAACTCTGGAATTGATGACAGAGGAAGGATTGGCTGCAAGTCATTCGAGATGATTGCTAACATGGTTTCAGTGGGGTTGGTTGTCATTTCTGGTAATTGAACAGAAGGACTAGTCAATGGTGCCAGACTAGGAGTATGAGTCCTGGAAGGACCATAGAAAAGGTTCTGTCATGTAGAACAACTCATCCGCTGGAAGAGCCAAAGATCTTGATCAGACAAACTGTTGAGCAGCTGTTGGTACCATGACTCAGAATTTGACATATGAGCTGGATATTAGGGTGGATGTTGGACTTATATGATAGTCAACATTATGTACTCTGAAATATATTAAGCTCTAATTTTGGAGAAATTAATCTCAAAATTAATGGGATAAGCTCTCCAGAGAAGAATTAAGAATGATATGAGCCAAGAGGTTATGAGAATAAAATAACAAAGACAAACATAAATAAGCTTCATTATTTGGGCCAAAATGAACATTGACAGAAAGAGTCTCCTGTCGAGGATGAGGAGAAAATCAGGAAATTGAGGACGCCAGACCAAGAATCCTGAATATGAAATTGGGTCATATGCCCCAATGGGGGGAAACCAGATCATGGGATTAATATCGTCATGAGTAAATTGATCAGCCTATCATGACAGAAGATCGTGGGGACTGTACTATGAGTAAGTTGTAGCAAATAGAAGAGGAAGTAAGCTGACATGCCAAAGGTCATCCCAAGAAGCATTGAGTACTAATGATTGTACTCCGCTTGAGAAAATGGAGTATCTGACTGAGTGTACAAAGTGGTGTTCTCCTGCCCCAGTCCTTTTATTGCTAGAAATCTAGGCAAGAGGGGAGATGTGTTGGAATTTTTGCGCATATTCCCAGCTGGCTAGATTACCAAGGATCACTAAGGGTAATTCCATAATGAAAGGTGAATTGGAAATTGGATGACCCTGATTTTGGGGTAACTATGTTCAGGGGAATTTAGATTATTCACCTGGTCTGATCCGGCAGGGTTTGATCTGGACAAATGCTTAAGATCTTGTTGGGCAGAGTTGATTACAAAATAGGGGCATCTGATAGTTGAAAAAGTATCAGGTGTACTAATTGTGCTTGGTTGGGTTTTATCACCAACTGATTTGGATTTTAAGGATTAGTTTGTGAGGCGAGTGATGCTGCCTGCAACTAGTGAATAGATCAGTTAGTTTGTGACCTGCCTTAATGGGTAACAAGTCCCATTAACTGGGCAGGTTGCTTGCCAAATATGGTTGGTTCACTTGGATTGAGCGGAAAACCTTAGGGACACGTTTTCTGACTCATTCCATTTTAGGTCTCAAGGATGTCTAATGACAGAATCCTAGCCAGGATGGGGAAGACCACTGCTTCTGAGACAAGGATGGGTAATTCAATGGCAACGGCTGCCATTTTCATCAAGGAGGTGACAACTGAGGGTTGGGCTTCAAATTTTTCCAATATAAAATCCCTAAAGAATTCACTAATTATCATCATCAATTACCAGATCAATTACCAGAACACTTTTAAGAGAGTATTATCTTAGTATACTTTAGCAGAATCCATTTTGAGTTCTATTCTTCTTCAGGGAAATTATTGCTGTGTGCTCTAATTGGGAGACTCTTTAGAATAAAGAGTAAGGATCTGAGTGGGGATCCAGAGAAGAATCTGAATCAAATTGGGGATTGCTGCAAGCTGTGTGTCATAGAGAGAAACCTTAAACAGGGATCTGAGCATAGATCGAGTTAGACAGTAACAGGGAACAAATCCCTATTTAAAACATTTATAAGTATTTTGAGAAAAAATACTGGCAGAGCGTTGGACTGAAATATAGTACATGAAACTAACTAAAAATAATAGTCACCATACTATTATTAACTGATTATATCAACTATTATACAACGCAAAAAAATTGCACAAAACCTGAACCTGTGCAAGTAATAAGTTTATAGTAGTTATTGTCCTAAAATAATCAGATCCTATAAATTTTTACACATCATAAAGGAGCCTCCAACAAGGAAGTCATAACCTTGACTTGGTAACAATATAGCTGGGATGGACAGAACTATTGTACCACACCTCAATGGCAGCGCACTATACGCGCCTAATGAAGTGATCACTTGGGGTCCATCAGTACCATGATTTTTCAATGGTCAATATCTTTGTGCTAAATCTAGTTTCTTCACCAGTTTGGTGGACACTATATTAATTGGTGCCCCGCTATCCATAATACCTCTTACTTTTAGTTTATTAACAGTAATATTTATGTAGATGCATTCAGCTGCATATGCATCAGCCTTGCTTACTGCATAAACATTAAGAGAATCCTCTTGCCATAGGTAAGATTGTAGGTTGAAGCACAAAAGTAGAATTATTTCTTCTAAAGTACCAAGAGGTAACACCACCTGGACGGTCCAGCTTGTGAATATCACCTGAATGGAGAGATAGCTCATGTTGTTCCAACTGTTGAACATACAAACTCACTACTACTCCTGGTGCCACTTCATTGATGCGTTTTCTTATGGGATTTGTGGTAAATGCCACTTCATCTGAAATCACTTGAGGTAAAGCGGAAGGTGAAGCATCCGTTTGAGATAAAGGTTTAATGGATAGGGGTTCTGGAGATCTGGGCTTACTTGGGATTTTTTTAGAAGTGGCAGAAGTAAAAATTCCGTTTCTACCACACCCCCTCCTTTCACAACTCTACTTTTTACCAATATTCATAGAATGAGCCTTAAGTTTAAAACCAAAAGCAGTGCAATTATTGATTTAATGCTAAATTTTTACACAGATAAAAAATAATCTGTGCAATATTAGGCCTGAGGAAGCGCGGACCACATGGCCTGGCTAATTCTATTTTTAGGAGCATGATCTTCTCTATAAGAGCCACAGAGATCTTGATGACTTGGGTTAGGCACTGCAAACAAGATAGTTCAGCAATAGAGATAATTTACTATATAAAAATTATTTTTCTCATTCAAAACAAGGAGTAAAACCTGATACAATTCTTTATAGGGCTCACAGGCGTGACGCAGTGCAATCTGAGCGTCAAAGTTATCTAACACTTTGGCTTCATATAAAACTTGAGCCTCAAAATAAAAACCATAGCTCAAAATTTGTAATGGAATCATCCTTATTAAAAGAAAAGTTAAGTAACAACATTTTACGCGCTGTTATCCAACTTGCCTTGCTGAAAGCTCTTATTAAAAGTGTTTTTGCATTGAGATGCGTCATTCTCACTTCTTGTGATTTAGGCATTATCAATTCCTGACTTACAGAATCCAAAAAAATTCTTTAACATGATCATATTTTAGTCTCAGAGTCACCGCTTATACTTAGTTCAAAATAAATCAGTGAAGTTTCGTACATTTACACTATTGTCAATTTTGGTAAATTGATCAAATTAAATGATGTCTAGTACCCTAATGCACAAGGGCATGAGGGCCTTGACAAATTTGATCGACCTTCAAAGACATCAGCCAAAGGAGCAATTGCCAAACAATTTTATGTCACTGGCATAGTTGTAGAAGGCTCAGTGGATGACTTATTATTCGCCATATTATTTGTTAATATAGAATGAACTGACAATTTAGCACAGCAAGATGTAAACTCACAATGGAGTTGATTAAGATTTTCAGAGAAATGACGGCGTTCTGCCATAACCTGTAGTTCAACCAGTTCAAGCTTCTAACTGACAACAGTGAGGATTGTCCTTAACTCTTTAATCTCCTGATCTTTTAAATAACTAAAGTTTGCAATAAAAAAATTCCTTCATCAGACTCAGCCTGAGAGTTATAAGGATCACCCAAAAACTGCTCAAAACTGTCAAGGAGGAGTGCAGGGTCCTTCACAAAAGATTTCAGAGAGGACGCATTAAAGTTCTGAGGTAATACCCTATCTGAGCCTGATACTAAAAGCCTAACTATTACCTTGTTCTGGAAATAAGTAGACGGGCAAAAATCATGCTGGCCCAGTGGAGCATCCACGTTAGAGGCCTTAATTTGTGCTAGAGTAGCCACGGAATAATCATAATCAGCCTTTTATTAAAATTTGGTTGGATAAAGGGTAGCAGTTGTAGCCTCCTGTAGTGAGCACCACTGTTGAAACTGGCACTTAGGCGTTGATTCCACTTAACTAGGTTTGCGCAAACTACAATATTAGACACTGTTTGAAGACAGTAATCTGGTCAAAATAACCACTAAAAACCTTAACATTGGAAATAGGGTTTTATTAACGCAACAAGAAAGATCTCAAGTATTATCTGGTAGTTCCAGTTGTTCATAAGCTTGCTATCAAACTTACTAGTAGATCAAACTATCTACAAAGGCATAAGACCATTTCCAAATGGTAAGCTCACTCAGATATGCTTTCTCTACCAGAGTTCTAATTGGTATATCTTGTGGTTATTAAAAGCCATTATGATTGGTATAATACCGATGTAATCTTTTAAATATGCCAGAGAAGCAAGTGAATATGATTGGAGGGTATTTTCACATAATCTTGATACATTGAAGAAACAAAATTCTACCAAAGGTACTAAAATCATTGCCAGCTGGCCATAATAATCATAATAGATTTATTATTAATTTTTTTAAAGTGACGTGAGGTAAAAAGCATATTGCTTCTGACCTGAAATATGTGGCAATTAACAGATTGAAGTAATGGCGCAGATGGTCAATAATATATTTTAACTTTTAAATTTTGATTTTATCCATGGAAGGCTGACCTGGGGACAGTTACTTCTGATATGTAAACTGAAGAAACTAATATCAGCAAGTGGAGGGAACCCCGGAGAAGCAATGCTATCACCTGTTGCCAGAGGGAACGCCAAGAAATGGGAGGGGGGTTACGTGTGTAGGGGCTTGCACCACTATTGAGGACGTATGTAGGAAGGGGTCTGAAGTAATGAACCAAACTGGAAACCAGGATGAGACCAACTGACAGCGATGGGATGGTAGGTACCCAAACATCAAAGCTTGAAAGTGGTCCACAAGGTGCGACTGGAACTGGCGTACAGCTTCCTGGAGGGTGGGAGTAGAGCCTGAGATAGCATCCAAGACAAACTGTATGGATAGTCCACATAGCGATTTCAACCACTAAGACTCAGAGGGAAGATAGTATAGGGGAAATCAAGGACAAGGAAAAGATATCCTTAGATAGCTGAAAGGCTGTGTCTGATCCTGGCGAAAGAGACGCTGAACCTCACGCCAGATCGCTTAGATTGGGGGCACTCCTCCAGGTGGTGAATTAAAGTTCCATACTGGTCACACATGACACAAGATGATTTCAAATAATTAGAGCGCTTGGTATTATGGTATACCCATCTCAAGCAGTACCACACATGGAAAAAGAATATGCGGCTGAAGAAGAGGGTGTTGGGCGTACTTCCAAATGACTTTCTGGGTATCAAGGAAGTAGAGGATGTCCAGCATGTACAGGTAGTCCACCCTGGCCATGACAGGGGTCCTCATGGGTATTACATTGTTCAGAATGGCTTGTCCTTGTACTTTCTGGGTAAACCGAGGAGTAGGGCGCCCCTCTGGGCGGTGTGGCCACTGATGCGAATTCTCCACTCAGCGCTCCACATGGAGAGGAGAATTCTTTTAAAGTTGGGCAATGTCCCATGTGGTCCCGCAGCAGAAGGGTGTGAGGAAAGATCCTTTGACAGAGAATGGGGGTGGGTAGGATTGGTGAGGCCCAGATCATGGGAGAAGTTGGAGCGGGCCACACGTGACCAGTTCTGGGATGAGATCGTTGGGTTGGTGACTGCAGCGATCCAGGTACAAAAGTATTTTGGCGGCATGGACCTCAAAGTTGAGCAGGCACATGCCACTACTATGGCGAGGGCCAAACATGACATCCAGGTGCACTGGCGGTGGGTGGCCTAACCAGATCCACCCTTGCAAAAGGGCGTATAATGACTAGAAGAAATAAGGGGAAAAAGTGATGGCGTGGGCCCCAAACCAAGCTTTAGAAAGGATCATAGAGTTGGCTAGCACTACCCTGCCTGTAAGGGAGGTTGGCGGGCTTTAAGGGAAGCTATGAATTTTGAAACGTTGTACAGGATATGGTTTTCCATCAACGTTGAGGCGTACCCTCCTGCCTCCAGCCACACCCCCAAATGGCGGATAGGCCAACGGTGGGGCGTGGAACAAAGGGGAGCACAAACGGGGCGGAGTGGGGTGGGCAGGGCAAGAGATCTCGTGAACTAGTTGCTGAAAAAGGTAGAAAATGTGGCGCTGGGGCCCAGCGGGCTTGGTACTGACCAAGGAGAATGATTTCTGTTTTGGAGGTGTTAAGTGCAGCATTACTTACCCTGGAGTAAACCTGGATAGTATCTTCAAGCGTGCATGCATGATGATTGTTAGACACCCCAACCACACAATCATCAGAAAAAGCCAACATCTTGAATGGAGCTTGGCCTTGCACATAGACACCAGTAAGGCTGGCATTTACATTGCGAAGAAGTGGGTCAAGGCTGAAGTTATACAAGAGTAGGCTTAGAGGGTCCCCTTGGCGTAGGCCCCTTTGAGGGCGAACTACATCCGTGAGGAAGCCAGGGCCACGCACAGCTATTGTGGCAGATTTCATGAGCAACATCAACCAATTAAAGAAACAATAGGGGAGGTGAAACTTGTGGAGGCAGGTATTGAGTTTACCCAGTTGACTCTATCATAGGCCTTCTGCTGGTCTAAAAAAACAAGTGCTCCAGAAGCTGTGGATTGGCAGACGTTGGTTACAGTATGTATGTTGTCCCAAATAGACCGTTTGAGAATGAAATTAAATTGCTCAGGGAGAATGAGAGCAGAGGCAACTACCCCTAGGCGGTTTGTCATGATTTTGGTAAATTGTTTAGTATTAGTGTTAGTAAGTGATATGGGGCGCCAGTTGGCCAAGTCCAACTTATCCCCTTTCTTGTACAACGTTGTCATGTAGGCCTCTTGTCCTATAGGGAAGAGGCGCGTCTCCATTAGGAATTAGTTCATTGAGGCGAGCAGCATGGAGGAAAAATATTTGAAGTATTTCTTATAGAATTTATAAGGAATCCTGTTTGGGCCTGGGAATTTCCTGTACGGTGCACTGCAAACAGCGGACCAGAGTTCATCCTGAGAAATTAAATTCATCAACTCCAGAATATGGGAAATGGTGCAGATATATGCTCTTTTGAAAAAAATCACCTTTGGCCAGCTGAACTGGATCAGAGCAATACAAATTGGAGTATTAATTTTTAGCTTCAAAAATCTTTTCTCTCTCGTTGCAAACACTTTTGCAACAAATTCAATTCAAGTCTAGGAAGTTTGCTAATCTCATCTAGGAGATTAGTTTGTACCCAATGTTGGGGAGCAGTTGAACGAGTAAAGTAAGGGCACAGGTGTAGGCCCCACATCAACCAAGTTTTTTAAACGCCCTGGCAAATCTGTGAAATAGATAGAATTAATAGTAAAAACTGGCAGTTACTATTTCCCGGAAACTTTGGCTTGGCAAGCGCGCTGTAACCAGTAAATCAATACGCCGCACTCCCAACCATATTGTCAGTAGAACATGGGGGTGCGTGTTTTTCTGGATATTCAACAAATGGCGCTTTGGGAGAGGTTTTGTGAAGATGTACACACACATCTCCCAAATGTGGTGTACGTTGCACCACACTCCATGCCTCATGGTTGGCTGGATCTTGGATTCAAAAACAAAGATGCGGCGGATGAAGCCATAAAAGTGCATGTAGTAGTGGACATCCCAGACAGTCAACGGGTAGTCAAAACAAAGCGCACCCACTGGACTAAATCAAACCAAATTTTCATAACTTTTGACTTCCTACCTACTACAGTCAAGCGCACCATGTTGGAGCACCACCTGAAGGCTGGGCTCGCCAAATATGGAGAAAACAATCCTTCAAGATGCAGCGCTTTATGCTCATGCCAGACCTGTGCACGGGCAAAGCAATTGCTGTTCTCACCCCATCCGTTGAGAAAGCAGACGATTTAACTCAAATACCACATACCACTTTTATCAAAATTAATGGGCAAGACTGCCACCCATTAAGGGTCACCGTGGATAGTGCACCTCCTATCTGCACTTTCTGTAGCGCTTTTGGCCACAAGGACCATACCTGCCCTACAAAGGAGGGCATTACTCAAACTGAAATAATATCAGAAGCAATATGTGGTTCAGACGCCCACTATGAACTGGCAGTAGACATCAATGTAGCCTTCCTGTGGGGAGCGTAAGGATGCTACATTCAAGTAAAATCTGTGTTCTCACAGGAGCATAAGAAGGCCAAGCAGGCCTGCAAGGCGGCGGCCAAGGAGGTGGCCAAGACCGTGTCCATGATCCCACCAGCCCAGCTCCAGAAGGACATCAAGACATTTGTGGAGGAAGCATCTTGTGTATCCTTCCACCAATAAGATTAGGACACTCAAGCTGATTGGGCCACCCAAGCTGAAAACCCAATGGGTGAGTCAGTTTCACCCATCCAATGCTACCAAGCATCAATTATAACTGAATCGCTCAACAATATTCCTGCCAAAAGTCCACCTCCATGCGATGGTGCACTGCAAGTGCACACATTGCCAAAAAATTTTCCCGCACTGGTGAAAAAGCAGAAGGCAAAAGCCAACGATACCCCACAGCTAAAGCTTCCCATATCAAACCATAATCTGTAGCATAGGATACCTGTGCTGCCAAGCAGAGACATGCTGAGAACAAGAAGGCTGAAGGGCACAGGTGCCCTTCCCCTAGCACCTAAGGTGCAATGGGGGTCTTTACTTTATGTACATTGAACATCGCTGGACTCAAGTCCTTGCCGTCCCAGGCTAGAAAACCGAGTTTTCATAAGAAACAATTTACACGTGGACATCCTGGCCATCCAGTAAACCCACTGTCCATGCGGTGCAGAGGAAGCATGGGCAACCTTGCTCCTCCCTTCCCTTTCCTTTTGGTTTACACACTGTGGGGTGCTTGTTCACGTGAACCATAGTTTTATATTTTATTTTATCATAATTGTACCTCAATGGCTGCATCCCTATAGTCACCTTTCCATGGGATGACGAAGTGCATGCTGTCATTAACATTTACACCCCACCCTGTGCACGAGATTGTCAGGATTCTTCTCAGCTGTCAATTCCCACCTGCTACCCCCTGACCTGTTTATTGTTGGTGACACGAAATGCTGGACAAACCCAACCACAGACTACTGGCCCTCGTCACCTTCACCCCCACAGGGGCACATTGAACTTTGCGTTCTCAAAGCCACCCTAGGGTTGTTCAATACTCTTCCACATCATGAACCGCTACTCAATAACATGTCTCACCCCCATGTGCACAACGGCCAGCTAAGGTCCATGACTCGCATTGACCTTATTCTCACGCCATTGAATCTTTAATCCCAAATTTCCCACTTCACCATAATGGAAAATTGACTTATCTGACCACAGAATGGTATCTGATTTCTTCCATTTGTCCAATCCAGCGGCCCAAGTGCTGAAGTGGTGCAAACTCTGCCCCACGAAGATTGCGTTGCCAAGATTTTCCTTAAGTGGAAACCATGACCTCAGCTCCGGAGTTTACTGCACTGTTATGTGCAGACCCAATTTCTACCTAATCAACCTTCAAAGCGAACACAATCTGCCCGGCTCACCACCTCTCCTCCCATCACTTCAGGCTGCCTCGGCAGTCATTTTGCGCACGCTGGCATAAGTGGATCACCTGGAGTCTAACATCCCCACTTCAGGCTACAGCCCAGCTTGGGGTCACAAGTAGGCGGAAGTGTCCACTGTCTCAACGCACTGGTAAGACAACACAAGCATCAGGTTTGTGTTCAGTATAAAGCAAAGCATATAATAGCAGGCGATACATGTTCTGCTTACTTTTTTTGAAAATTCTTTACACTGCACCAGAGCATGGCTGCACACAGGTGTGAAGGCCAGACCACCTCCGCTGTGAAAACGCCAGCCAAAGTGGCAATCAAAATACAAAATTATTACTCTGAATTATATTGATCCAATCCAGTTCCACCGGCCAAAGTAGACAATTTTCTTGAAAGTGCACATATCTGCACCATTTCCCATTTCCAGAGTTAGTAATTTGACTACTCAGGACGAACTCTGGCCCACCATTCTCGGTGCACCGTACAGGAAATGCCCAGGTCCAGATGGCATCCCCTTGTGAGTTCTATAAGAAGTATTTCAAAATTTTTTTCCTTGCTGCTTGCTCTCTCTGAACCAATGCCTTATGGAAATGCGCCTCCTACTGGAGGGCAAGAGGCCTTCACAATAACGTTGTACAATAAAGGGGATAAGCTGGACTTGGTCAACTGGCGCCCCATTTCACTCACTAACACAGACACAAAATTTTTACTAATATCATGGCTAACCCTCTAAGGGTTGTTGCCTCTGCTCTCATTTCCCCAAAACGATTTGGTTTTATCCCCAAAAGGTCAATTTGGGACAATGTACACACCATAACCAATGTATGTCAATCCACAGCTTCTGGAAAACTTGGTTTTTTAGAACAACAGAAGGCCTAAGATAAAGTCAACTGGGATTATCTCAGAGCCTGCCTCCACAAGTTCCACCTCCCCTATCGTTTCATTAATTGGGTGATGTTGCTCATGAAATCTGCCACAATGGCAGTGCGTGGCCCTGGCTTCCTCACGGATGTAGTTCGCCCTCAAAGGGGCCTACGCCAAGGGGACCCTCTAAGCCCACTCTTGTATAACTTCAGCCTTGACCCACTTAATCAAAATGTAAATGCCAGCCTTACTGGTGTCCATGTGCAAGGCCAAGCTCCAGTCAAGATGTTGGATTTTGCTGATGATTGTGTAGTTGGGGTGTCTAACAAGCATCATTCACGCACACTTGAAGATACTATACAAATTTACTCCAGGGTAAGTAACGCTGCACTTAACGCCTCCAAATTAAAATTTTTCTCCTTAGTCAGTATCAAGCCCGCTGGGCCCCAGCGCCGCATTTTCTACTTGCCTCATCAACTAGCTCACGGGATCGCTTTCCCTGCCCACCCCACTCCGCCCCGCTTGTGCTCCCCTTTGTGCCACGCACCACCGTTGGCCCTGTCCACCATTTGGGGGTGTGGCTGGATGCAGGAGGGTACACCTCAACGGTGATGGAAACCATATCCTAGACAACGTTACAAAATTCATAGCTTCCCTCATTGCCCACCAGACCTCCCTTACAGGAAGGGTAGTGCTAGCCAACTCTATGCTCCGTTCTAAAGTTTGGTTTGGGGCCCACGCCATCGCTTTTTCCCCTTGTTTCTTAAAGTCATTATACGCCCCTCTTCAAGGGTGGCTTTGGTTTGGCCGCCCACCACCGGTACAACTGAATGTCATGTTTGGCCCTCGCTATAATGGTGTCATGGGCCTGCTCAACTTTGAGGCCCATGCCGCCAAAATACTTGGCACCTGGATCGCTGCAGTCACCAACCCATAGATCTCATCCCAGCACTGGTCACGTGTGGCCCGCCCCAACTTCTCCCATGCTCTGGGCCTCACCAATACTACCCACCCCCATTCTCTGTTAAAGGATCTTGCCTCACACCCTTCTGCTGCGGGCCCACATGGGACATTGCCCAACTTTAAAGGAATTCTCCTCTCCATGTGGAGCGCTGAGTGGAGAATCCGCATCAGTGGGCACACCACATAGAGGGGCGCCCTACTCCTCGGTTTACCCAAGAAGTACAAGGACTACCCATTCTGAACTGAGTGATACCCATGAGGTCCCATACCATAGCCAAGGTGGACTACCTGGACGTGGTGGACATCCCCTACTTCCTTGATACCCAGAAAACCATTTGGAAGTACGCCCACCACCCTCTTCTGCAGCCTCATATCCATTCCCATGTGTGGCGCTGCTTGAGACAGGTATACTATAATGCTGAGCACTCTAACACTTTGCACTCATCTTGCGTCATGTGTGGCCAGTATGGAACGCTGCTTCACCGCCTGAAAGAATGTACTCCATCAAAAGCGATATGGCGTGAGGTACAACGTCTAATTCACCAGGATCAGAAACAGCCCTTCAGCCTGTCTAAGGAAATGTTTGCTTTACCCATGGCTTCCCCTCTACCACCATTTCCTCCATGCCTTAGTGGTTGCAATCACTATATTTACTATCCACATGATTGTCTTGGATGCTATCTCAGGCTCCACCCCACCCTCCAGGAAGCTCTAAGCCAGTTCCAGTCGCACCTTGTGGACCACTTTCAAGCGTGGATGTTTGGGTACCTCCCCCCCGTTGCCGCCAGATGGTCTCATCCTGGTTCCCAGTTTGGTTCATTGTTTCAAACCCCTTCCTACATATGTGCTCAATAGTGGCACAAGCCCCTGCGCACATAACCCCCTTCCTTCTCTTGGCGTTCCCGCTGGTAACAGGAGATAGCGTCTGCTTCTCTGGGGTGCCCTCCTCTCGCAGAAGTTCATTTCATTGTTTAGTGTCTTATCAAAAAGCGCCTGTCCCCTGGTTGGCCTTCCCTTAATAAAATTAAAATTAAAATTAAAGTTTTTAATCTCAAATTACACTTCAGTCAGAGTATCTGCAATGGAGTGGTCTGGCCGCCTCACCTGTGTGCAGGCCAAGCTCTGTCGCGATGCAAAGAATTTTCAAAAAAGTAAGCAGAGCACATGTCACCTGCTGTTATACTTTGCCTTATAATGAATACAAACTCGATGTTTGTGTTGTCTTACCAGTGCGTTCAGCGAGCGGACACTTCTGCCCACTTATGACCCCAAGCCAGGCTGTAGCATGCTGCTGGGACACTAGATTCCAAGTAAATTAATTCTGCCAGTGTGCATAAAATGACTGATGAGGCAGCCTGAGAGCACGTGATAAAATGTGGCATGCCTGGTGGATGGTGTTCGCTTTGAAGGTTGACCAGGTAGAAAGTGGGTCTGCACATAACGGTGTGTTAAATTCCTGAGCTGAGGTTTTGGTGTCCACCCACGAGGAAAACCTGAGCGACGTGATCTTGGCTGTGTGGAGTTTGCACCACTTCAGCGCCTGTTCCGCTGAATGTGACTAAGAGAAGGAAATAAATACCATCCTGTGGTCAGATAAATCTAGTTTTGTCATCATAAAGTGGGCAATTTGAGACTGAAATTTCAATGGAGTGAGAATAAGGTCAATGTGGGACATAGACCTCAGCTGGCTATTGTGCATATGGGGACGAGACATGTTTTTGAGAAGCAGTGCATGAAGCAGCAAAGTATCAAACAATTTCAAAGTGGCCTTTAGAATGCAAAGTTCTACGTGCCCCTATGGGGGCGTAGGCGATGAGGGACAGCAGTTGGTGGCTGGGTTGGTCCATAAGCTCATGTCTCCTAAAACAAACGGGTCAGTGGGGAGCAGGAGGGAAATAATGGCCGAAAAGAATTCCTGATTAGCTCATGCACAGGTTGGAGCGTATATGTTAATGACAGCATGCACTTCATCATCCCACAAAAAGGATACAACAAGGACACAGCCGTCAAGATACAATGTTGACAACTTAATTTTAAAATTACAGATTACTACACCCCTTATCTTTAACCGCTCAAAGTCACTTTTGAGCGATTTTAAATTTAAGTTAATTTATCCACAGCCATCTGACCAAACCTATTCTTTGATGTCCTTGGCTCTGCCGCCTGCCACCCCAGTGTGGGGCAGCAGTGCACCCCCACCTAACGTTTTCCGCCCTGCAGGCAAGCGCGTTTGGACGGGCTCAAACTGCCCGCCCACTGCTTCCAACCGTTTTGTCCCCCACGGGACTTAGCGCTCCACCTGGCGCGCGTCCACCCTTCTCGCCCCCATCCTCTCGCCCTCCCTCGCTCTGCTATTCGCTATTACCTCAGAGTGGACTATGGGCATTTGTTCCCATATGCCAATAAGGCAATTATTGACCTAGCCACTACAGCCTTTGCGCCAGCTGGCTTTATAGACTTCCGCCCTTTTAAGGGCTACTTTGACGTTGGGTTCCAATCTGAGGAGGATGCTGAAGCGGCAGCACAAACTCCTCTAATTTATAAAAAACCCCCATTCCCACAACCCATACTCGCCTCCTTCAGACACCACACTAGTGGTATCCTTTGCAAATCTCCCATCCCACCTTCCACCCCAGGTTTTGTATGACCAGTTGGTCGCGGGGCTCATGGCTTATGACACTCAGCCCAACCTCATCTTTGCCATTCCATCTGGTGTGGAACGCCTTGCTGCTCCTCGTGCAACAGCCACCATCATACCACACCACCCTACCATAGCCCAACAAATACCACCTCGCGCTAGTGTGGCTGCAGCGCCTGATCATTTCTTTTGGGCTCAGGTTGATAATGATAGGCAGATTTGTTCCCTCTGCTTTGGCCTCGACCATGCAAAAAGAGCGTGTCCTAAGGCCAAATCCGCTGCTGCGGCTTCTGAGCCCCCTCTGGAGGTTCAGTATGGGGCGCTTTGCTGCCCCCTCCCACCCTCCAATCTCGTTCAGTGGGCCCACATGGAAAATCAGCCCCCCCCAAAACCTCCATCCTCACTCTCCCATATAAATCTACTCCAGCTAATCAGAGCAATGCTTGGACCACCATTTGCACCCAAGCAGCTGCCCATTCGCCCAATTCTACCCACTCAAATTTAAACGCCACTATTCCAGTGAACCAAAATCCATGGGATCTATTGGCTGAAACTGACGAATCAGGTAATGTCCTCATTAGTAAGCATACAGGGCAACCTCTCTGCCATGGTGATTATGGTCGGGCAGAATTTTTCCTTCCTGACTTCGATGAAACCCTACCCCTCGCCATTTTGCTCCTCTACCCAATACAGCCCCCTTCCAAAGTGACCACCAGCTCGCCTTATCTTCGGTGGCCTCTCCTCATTGCCCAAAACTATGCACCGCGGTGGCCCAGTCAGTGGCTCAGCTCCAGCATGGCCTGCCCACCATCTTCTTCCCCCCAACTTCCCTGAATCTCCCTGCAGTGACATCTCAAAACTATTCAATGATGCTGAAATCGCTGTTATGAATGTCGCAACGCTTGCTTCATTCAACCCCTCAGCCAAAATCACCTGCCACAGTATCTTCCTTTTCACCCAACTTCCTGAAGCCCGCAAAGAAGCTGAAGTTCTCCTCGCAGCTTTTGTTGAAACACTTTCCCATCATTATCTTGATGCAGAAGTGGAAAACTCCTACTACGCTGACCTCAGCCCCCACTATGTAGATGTCCCAACGCCCTGGCTCTCTGCTCTGATCCAGTACTGTAACCAACACCCCTTGATCGAGGTGGGTCTTTCTGAAAACCAACCCCCCAACCCCTCCTCACCATCTGCCATGGTGGGTTAAGCAGTTTCTGCTTCCCACCTGGTTAGTAGTTTGTTTTGCCGTTTTGAGTGTTGTGATCAGTACTGTCCGTCCCCTGGTCGGCGTACCTCGAATAAATCAAAAAATTACAGATTACTCAAATAAGCACCCCACAGTGCGATGACCAAAAGGAAAGGGAAGGGAAGTGCATGGTTGCCCATGTTTACTCTGCACTGCGTGGACAGTGGGTTTCCTGAATGGCCAGGATGTCCACAGGAAAATTATAATTTAAAAACTCAGTTTCCTAGCCCAGGACAGCAAGGCTTGCATCCAGCGAACTTCAACGATCCTATAGTGAAGGCTCCCCCATTGCACCTTAGGTGCAAGGGGAAGGGCACCCGTGCCCTTCAGCCTTCTCTTTTTCAGCACGTCGCTGTATGGCAGCGCAGGTATTCTGTGCTACAGAGTATGGTTCATCATGGGTTGCTTTCCCAGTGGGGTTGGCGTTGGCGTTGGCTTTTGCCTTTTGCTTATTCCCCCCTTAAATTTTTTTGGGGTGGTGTGCACCTGCGGTGCACCATTGCATGTTGATAACATTTTGGAAGGTAGAATGGTGGGTGACTCAGTTTTGATTGAGGCTTGGTAGCAATGGGCGGGTGAATCCGACTTATCCATCAGGTCATCAGCTTGGGTAGCCTAATCTGATAGGTGGAAGGATTCATGAGATGCTTCCGCAGCAAATGACTCAATGTCCTCCTGGAACTGGGCAGGCGGGATCACATATGCGGCCATGGCCGCCACCTTGGCTGCTGCTCTGCGGGCCTGCTTGACCCTCTTAAGCTCCTGCGGGGACACAGGCTTCACTTGAATGTAGCACTCAGGAGCACCCCACAGGAAGGAGGCGTTGGTATCTATTGCTGGTTCATAGTGGGCATCTGCATTGCTCATTACATCTGGGATGATTTTGGTTTGAGTAACGTCCCCCTTGGCAGGGCAGGTATGGGCCTTGTGGCCAAAAGCGTGACAGAAGCTGTATATAGGAGGCGCGCTATCCATGGTGACCCTGAATGGGTGGGAGTCTTGCCTAATTGGTTTTGATAAAAGCGGTATGTGGGATTTGGGTCAAATCGTCTGCTATCCCCATGGATGGGGTTAGAACAGCAATTGCTTTGCCCATTCACAGGTCTGGCATGAGCGTAAAGTGCTGCATCTCAAAGGATTGGATTTCCCCATATTTGGTGAGCCAAGCCTTCAGGTGGTGCTCCAGCACAGTGCTTAATTGTTGTAGGTAGGAAGTCAAAAGTTACAAAACTTTGGTTAGTTATAGTCCAATGAGTGCACTTCATGGCAACTATCCATTGACCATCCAGGAGGTCCACCACCACCCACACTTTTGCATCTTTGTCAACCGCATTTTTGTTTTCAAACCCAAGATCCAGCCAACTGCGAGGCATGGAGTGCGGTGCAACGTACACCACATTTGGGAAATGTGTGTGTACATCTCCACAAAACTCCAAAAAAGTCGTTTGTTGTATATCCAGGAAGACTTGCACCCTGTGCTCCACTGATGAGAGTGGCTAGGAGTGCGGCGTATTGATGAAATGGTTGTAGCGCGTTTGCCAGGCCAAAATTTCTGGGGAGATGTTAACTGCCAGTTTAAACTATTAATTTTATCTAGGCTGCCAGTGTCGCTGGGGCGTTTATGAAACTTGTTTGGTGTGGGGCCCGCTCCTGTGCTCTTAAATTTGCTCGCCCATCTACTAGCTAACATTGGGTGCACACTAATCTCCTCGATGAGATTATCAAACTTACCTAGACTTGATTTTGAATATGTTGCAAAAGTGTTTGCAATGATAGAGAAAGTTTCCTATTCTTGGCAATGAAAGGAACTGTGGTCAATAATATAAGGGATCAAAAATTGCTTTGGTGGGGATTCAAAATTTTTAATCAATATTACAATTATAAGGTATCATCTCCACATAAAACCTAGGCAGCGTGCCATACTAATTATTAAAAAATTTAAAGCTTCTATCTAAAGTTAGCTGAATATAAAATTAAAGAGATATATATAAACTGATGGTAGGTAAAGCCA
>JAKSZP010007440.1:0-24429 GCA_022478985.1 Massospora cicadina
GGTCAGGTTTCATCACTGACTGATTGGGAATGAATAGCAAGTTGCGAGGCGAGTTATTCCACCTGCAACTAGAAAATTGATCAGTTGGTGCGTGACCTGCCTTAATAGGTAATAAGTCCCATTACCTAAGCAGGTTGCTAGTTAAAATTGGTTGGTTTACTTGGATTGAGAGGAAAGCGTTAGGTACACGTTTTTAACTCTTTCCATTTAGGTCTTGAGTATGTCCAATGATGGAATCCTAGCCAGGATGGGGAAGACAATCGCTGCCAAGATGAGGATGGGTGATTCAACAGCAACAGCTGCTGTTTCATCGAAATGGTGTCAACTGAGGGTTAGATGACCGAATACCCACTATAAATTACCTATAATTCACTCCTAACAAAAAACAGATAATTAGATCATATTAAAGATATATAGTTCTATAGTTTTTATCCAGTATATAGTTTAAGTAGTAAACTATTACTAGCTTTCAATTGTTCTATTCTTCTCAAGGATATTATTGCTGTGTGCAATAATTGGGAGACTCTTAGTGAAAAGAGTAAAGATCTGGGTGGGGATCTAGAGAAGAAGGAGAAACAATTGGGGATTGCTGCCAACTGTGTGTTGGAATGAAGAGACTGTCACCAGGAAATCTCAGAGAAGATTGGGTTGGACAGAAAGAGGGAACAAACCCCTAGATCACAACATCTCAAGTATTGTATATGGGAATACTGGCTGAGCGTTGGGTTGAGATATAAGAATTCACACTCAACTATGGATAATAGTTAACATACTATTATCAACCGATAATCTAATATACTATACAATGCAGACAAAGTGCACAAGAAACTGAACCTGTGCAGTAAAAAGATTACAAGGGTTGTTTGCCAATAATAACCCTTAAGGAAATTTTACAAGTTGTTGCTTACTATAGGGGTATAGTTGAGTAGAAGAATTTATAAGATGTCTTACAAAGACGAGTTACACAAACTGTGGACAGAGTTAGCCACTGTGAATCAAAATGCCCTAAACTCAGCAGATCATTGTGAATTTGCAGCCTTGGAAGAATGAGTCACCAAGGTGGAGGAAGGGATAGATAATGTTTCAAGTTTCAGGAATGAGTTACTTGGGAAACTAACTTCATTGAAGAAGAATGAAGGGGATCTCATATGAGAGGTCTTATACCTGAAAACGGCGCGAGAAGCAGATTGTGTTCAATTGAGAAAATTAGCGTAAGTATAAACGACTGATCAAACAGGTGGAGGAGCTTAAAACTCACGAATGCAGTTGTGAGCCAGATGCGGCAAATGATGCCAAAGAAGTCTTCCTTGCATGATACTTGGAAAGTCAAATACCAAAAGGAACATGCCGCCCACTTTTGCTGCCATTTTGGAGATGATGCTTGAAGTCACTCCTCAAGTGAGCCAAGTGGCTGAACCTAGAGGATTGGCCAGAGATAACTTGGAGGAATTTGAGGCAACGCCAAAATTGCCGTTGTTTCATCAAGATAACACCCCAGCATTTTTCTGAATGTTCAATATGACCATGTATGGCTATGGGGATTGTCAAAAGGTGTTGATGGTCATGAATTGCCTAGACACTGACTGTCAGAACTTAATGTTACCTCATCTGGAGGGAGACAGCTGGTTGTATGTGGAGGCAAAGGTGGCCATCATGAAAGAATTTTGGAGTCCAACATGCATGTTGAAGTGCAAACAGGAGTTTATGGGATTCCAGTTCCATAAAGATGAGTCTCTAGCAAGCTTTGCAGATCAGTTTTACCAGAAGTCGCAGATCCTGGTTGGAGTGAAAGTACTGGATGACTTCGATGCCAGAATTGCCTTACAAGTGGCCCTTAAGCCCTATCATGATTTTTTTTAGTACTAGATGGTCCCAACCCAACCCCCTATCATGATTTTCATTGCATGATATCTTCCATGTTTGCGATGGAAATAACTACCTTGCAGATGGTAGATAATTTGAAGATTTTGGGAGCGACATTTGATGCCCCAAATAGAAGCTTCAAATCCAATCTGGTATGCAATCCTTATCCCATGAAGGGGAATGAAGGTGACAAAGAGACGACCAATCAAACTATGCCAGGGAATAAGCCCAAAGAATTCAGATGGTTGAATAAGAAGGAAAAGGTCTGCTATCAATGTGGTGGGAAAGGACATTTTGCTGTATACTGTAAGAAGCCAAAGGATCAGATCAACATGGTCTAGGCGAAAGAGTCAGCTGCCACCAAGGAATTGGGAAAAGGTCCCACAGCCTAGATGGGGAACAGTCTAGAGCCGTGGAGAAGCCTGTTCCTCCTGACATCATGACCAAGGAAATTGATATCAGTGATCTGTTTGTGGACAACGACGTACAAAATCAGCTGTATCAAGTGGTCAATCTGGACGTAAATGCAGTGACCAGATCTGGGGCAAAGAGAATTGACCCTGAGATAATCAAGGAAGTTGCTCGGCTGTACGCCCAAAAACTGGCAGACAAGATTTAAACTACTGAGAATCCTAAAGAATTGTATAAAGTCCAGTTAGATGAGGCCAATTTGTTGATCCTCCTCAGCATGATAAAGGAATCGTTTCCTGATCTATCAGCTCAAATTATTTACACCCTCAATTTGACTAATAACACCGCTATTCACTCAGTAAACACTATGTTACAATACTCTGAGTGTACATATATAGACATACAAGTGAATCGAGTTTGGGTGAGGGCGATTGTATGCAGTGGAGTGCCCATCAACATTGTCTCAACCAAGCTGGTAAAGAGGATGAAGATCTCGCCAGACTTGGAACATAAGAAGGAATATGAGACAGCTGATCTGAACACCAAAATCTCCTGTGGAGAGTATAGTGCTTTTCCACTATGATTCAGGTCATTGGTGGTATCTGTGCCAGCAATAGTTTTGGCCAACCAAAAATATGACATTCTGATCAGAATGGAGGTTCTACACATATATGGAGTTAAATGTAACTTCAAGGATAATACTTTGACCATATTATGTTAGATTTTATCATTGGTATATTAGAAGGATGGTGATGCTCCGCTGAATAGGAGAAAAAACTTCATCAATCTAATATACAATGATGGCATTATCCTGATTTGGTACCAATTAGTTGTTAGGAAGCAACGAGAAATGCTAGCGGAAATCCTAGAGAAATGGGGAACTCCACTGAGGATCAAGAATGAGAAGACCATAACACCAGGATCGCAGATGATAGTTGATATGGGGTTGACATTGGAGATACCTGAGATGTTGTATGGGGAGGTCAGAAGCCCCTGGAAGAAGTCCAGAGTGGAGCCTTGGGTGGCTCCTGGGATAATAATGCCGGGCCATGGAGAAATTTGAGTTCTCCTGGCGAACTTAAGTGAAAAATTGATGAAGATCAAGAAGAATCAGATCATTACATTTGTTCATCTGATCCTGACAGCCAAATTGAGGAGATTCCACGATTTTGGGACTCTTGATGAGATGGGATTACTGGCTGGGGTAACTGAGAGCATCAACCCATTGGTTGATTGAGAGCAACTCGCTGATTTATTGGAAGGCCAGCAAGAGGAGGTGCTTGAATTATTTGAAAAGTATTGGGAAGTATTTGCTCAGGATGACCAAAATTTGGGATGCACAAGAGATGTGATCCACAAGGTCGACACTGGGGAAAATTTGCTGATCAGGATGAGACTGATCTGATTATTGAAAGCAGCTGAAGCGGTAGTGGAGGATGTTATAGCAAACTAGTGAAGCATGGGCTTCTAGTTCCATCATCAAGTCCCTGGATGAGTCCAATTCTAATCATGAAGAAAAAGGATGGCTCCAACTGGGTGGTGATTGACTACTGAAAGCTGAATAAAATTACAAAGAAGGTTTCATATCCCTCACTAAGGATTGATGATGCACTAGACCGATTGGGAGAAGCAAAGTATTTTTCTGTGATTGATCTAATCTCAAGATATTGAAAAAACGACATGCCAAAAGAAGACCAGGAAAAATGCACAATTATACCGCGCAGGGGCTATACCAACTGATGAGGATGCCCCAGGGTCTATGTAATGCGCATGCAACGTTCCAGAGGGCCATGGATGCTATACTGAGCAACTTGAAGTTGTTGTGTATCCTGGTATACTTGGATGATATAAATGTGTTCAGTAGGACTTTTACTGATCACCTACACCACTTGGAGGAAGTATTCAAGTGACTGTCCGCAGCTAACCTGAAGATCAAGCCAAGGAAGTGTAACTTCTTAAAAAACAGTTGTAATATCTGGGATTCGTGATAAACTCTAGTGGATTACGGATGCAAGCCCAGAAAACAGAAGCTATAGAACGTATGGATGTGCTTAAGAGTTTCCAAGACATCCAAGTGTTCCTTGGGATGGCTAGATACTACGAAAGATTTATTTGGGACTTCGCCCAAATAGCAGAGCCCTTATTCCATCTGATGAAAGATCAAAAAAAAATTTGTATGGAATGAAGAAGACTAGGAATCCTTCAATGAGCTATGTCAGTATTTAATAGATTCTCCAATTCTGAAATATCCAAATTTCAATCGAGAGTTTATTATACAAACTGATGCTTCATTGATGACGATTGGTGCCATATTAAGCCAAGTAGACAAACTTGGAGACAATTATCTGGTGGCATATGTGAGTCAGACACTCTCAGCTGCTGAGAGGAACTACACAATAACTGAGCGTAAATTCCTTGTGGTCATTTACGCCTATAAGCAGTTTTGGGTGTACATCCATGGAATGCACTTTAGAGTGGTGACGGACCACTCTTCATTGCGTTGGCTCCACAATTTGAGAGATCCAGAAGGATGACTGGCCAGATGGGCACTTAAGCTACAGGCTTACGATTATGAGATTGTCCACCAAGCAGGGGCTTCTCACCAGAGTGTAGATGGCTTATTGAAGCTACCAATGGTCCAGATGGTATACCCTCAAGCGGATGAGCTATTCCAGTGATGGCAACGTGAAATCAGGAATGAGCCCTAAGAAATCCAAAATGCGCTTCAGAAAACAATGAAAAACACTGAGACCATGGATGGACAAGTGTTTAAGATAATTAACGGGAAGCAGTTATTAATCCAAAGCCATCAGAAAGAGCAGCTATTGTTCAAGCTGCTCATAAGGTTGTCAGGAATGGAGTCCTGAGAAAAATGATCAACCATATTTGCCAGTACTACTACTGGGAGTCAATCAACTATAATGTTGCTGACTATATAGCTTGTTGTGTGAAGTGCCAGTTGCACAAGCCACCTAAGAATATGACTGGATACTGACTGGTCCGCCCTGGATTTTCTTGGCATATGGTGTCCATTGATGTAACAGGACCGTTGATGATGAGCACAGGGGGAGTCAAATGTATAATAGTTGCCATTGACCATCCTATGAGATGGGTCAAAATGAAGGCCATGGCAAAAGTAGACGCTACCAGCACCGTGAGGTTCATCCTAGATCAAGTAGTATACTGACATGGATGCCCGCTGGTCCTGCTTAGTGACAATGGGACAAACTTCATGTCTCATGTGATCCTGCAATTGAATGATATAATGGGGATCAGAGGAGTCGTGTCAGTACTCTACTGGCCAGAGATGAACAGACTGGTAGAACGAGTGAATGAAACACTCTCCATGATGCTGAGGAATCTGGTCGCAGGAAGAACTTTCACTGTTGGAATGTACCTGAGTTTGGTAATGTTTGCCTACAATATCAGTCATCATACGGCGATGGGAAAAAACGCCATTTGAGTTGTTATATGGGAGGAAGGCCGCGTTGCCACCAATTTTATACTTGGTGGTGGAACCAAAATCAAGGATGAGTGCCGAAAAATACTTGAACTGAATGACAAATATACTGATCAAAATGCAAATGCAAGCATTCAATACTATGATGAAGAGAAGGATATGAGAAAAATTGGTGGATGATAAGAACTGACCAGCCTTAGCAGAATATCAAATAGGTGAAGGAGTAGCCTATTGCGATACCCAGGGCTTTGGAAGAAGAAACAAACTAAATGTGTTGTGGTCAGGTCCGTTTGAAGTTATCACCAAGATGGTGACTGACGCTTAATCCATCAAGAACCTCTTGAATGGAAGAGTTGTGAATCGAGTCCATGCTAAGTATTTGAAGCGATGAATCAATGAAAAAATTCAAAAAGAGTTCCCAAAGGACCAATGAATTATTAAGTTGGTCATGTCCTGATGATTAGGTCAAGTCTGAAAAAAGGACCTATGAACCAATCTAGATGGTTAAGTCAGAAAAAAGGACCTCAGAACCATATAAAACTGGCAGGTTTAAGTACCCAGGACCCAGTTTGAAAAAAATAAAAAGATGGACTGCTGAGCCAAAACAAGGTAAAGTCCCATGGGAAAAAAAGAAGAATAAAGAATAAAAAATTGTTAAAAAATATTGGGAAAAAAGAGATTATAAACTGCACAGAAAAAACTGATATAGTTTTATAATTTTTAATTTTTTTAATTGTCCTTGATATGGGGATGATTCCACTTATATCACCTATTGAGGGGAGGGAGGATGGATTGTGGTAGGAATGAACATCCCGTCAAAATTAATGTGAGATCAGATGCTAGCGAGGGCTAGATCTACGCAAAACCACATTCTTTGAGTGGATGCAGAACCCTATGAGAAAGTGACTAGTGGAAGGGAAATTAAAAATGTTGGAAGAAGCCAATTGTGAAACCTCAGAGCAGGGGGAAAGCAACAGTATAAGAAGAGGCAGTCAGTGAATAACCCTGAGTAATCCCAATATGATACTGTAGCTAGAAGATTAATATTGAGCGTCTGACAACGGGCTTCATCAAGAACACCAGACATATGGGCTGGCAGCAAAAAGGGATGCTTGATGGGGGTTGCTGAATCATGCCCCCTACTAAAGCCATCAGCAGAAGATACCAATGGGAAGCTCTGGCGAAGAGATAGTCATGCAGGGAGTGAATGACATCCTGCAAGCAATAACTACGGGCTTCTCAGAAGCTGAAGCTGAAGGAATGGTGAAAACTAGGAGAGGCTGGAAGCTTCATGGACCAACTTCAAAGAACTTGGCCAACAAAGCGAAGAGCATAAGTGGCGGTATACTGATCTAGGAAGTTCTCAAAATCAGAGGGATTCAGCGCTAGGGACAAAGCCTCTGTGACTTAGGCCTGGAGTTCAGCTTAGGGGAGCTCAAAATGAATACTGTTACTGATGGTGAGCTCAGTAGCCAGAATAGCAGGTTTGTAATATTGTACGAGTTAAAAGAGGAACTCAGGAAGCAGGTCCAACCCATCAAGAAAAGAGAGATCAAGAGCAAAAGGCATAATCTCTGGAGCATCCATGATGATGGTTGGTGCATCTGCAAAAGGAGCTGAATCCAAGAGAGTTTTATAATATAACTCTGGAATTGATGACAGAGGAAGAATTGGCCAAGAGTTGTTTAAAATGATAGTAAGCCTGGTTTTGGAGGGATTGGTTACCATTTCCAGTAATTTGACAGAAGGACTAGCCACAGGGGCCAGACTAGGCGTATGATCCCTGGAAGGACCATAGAAGAGGTTCCATTGTGCATCCTGACTCATCTGCTGGAAGAGCCAAAGATCTTGATCAGACAAACTAGTTAGAAGCTGCTGATATTGTGACTCAGAATTTGACATATGAGATTTATGAGAGGGGGATGTCAGACTTATATGGAAGTCAACATTATGCACTCTACAATCCATTAAGCTCCAATTTTGGAGAAATTAATCTCAAAATTAATGGGATAAGTTTTCCAAGAGAAGAATTAGGAATGACTTGAGCCAAGCGGTTTAAATAAATACAAGAGTGAAAAATAAGTATTCTTAATTGAGCTGCAAAACAAACAATGACAGCAAGAGTCTCTTGTCTAGGAAGAGGAGAAAATCAGGAAATCAAGGAAGATGGGCCAAGAATCCTGAATATGACAGTGGGTCATATGCCCTGATGGGGGAAAACCAGATCCCAAAACTAATATCATAATGAGTAAATTGATCAGCTCAGCACAACAGTAGATCGTGGGGACTGCGCTCTGAGTAGGCAGTAGCGAGGAGGAAGAGGAAGAGAGCCGCATGCTGAAGGTCATCCCGAGAAGTGTTGAGTATTGATGGTCATAATCCTTTTGAGTCAATGAAGTTTTTTGAACAAGTGTCCAAAGAGGTGTTCTCATGCCCTGGTCCTTTTCTTGCTGGAAATCTAAGCAAGAGGGGGGATGTGTTAGGATTTTTGCCCATATTCCCAGACTGCTAGATTACCAGGAATCACTAGGGGATAATTCCATAAGGCGAAGTGAATTAGAAATCAGTTGCCTGAATTAAGGAGAGTCTACATTTGAGGGATTTTGGGATGTTCTCCTGGTCATATCTGTTGGGGATTGATCTGGATGGTTAACTTAAGATCTTGTTGGGCGGAGTTGCCAATGAAATAGGGGCATCTGATAGTGATTAACTATCAGGTGTACTGATTTGAATCAGTCAGGTTTCATCACTGATTGATTGGGAATGAATAGCAAGTTGTGAGGCAAGTGATGCCGCCTGCAACTAGTGAATCGATCAGTTGGTGTGTGACCTGCCTTAATGGGTAATAAGTCCCATTACCTAAGCAGGTCGCTAGGCAAATATGGTTAGTTCGCTTGGATTGAGAGGAAAACGTTAGGGACACGTTTTCTGACTCTTTTCATTTAGGTCTTGAGGATTGTAAAACATTCTCCTTCTTGACTTTTAAAAAGAATGTTGGAGGCAAAAATGCCCATAAATCCACTACTACAATAGGCCAATTACATGTCCAATCTTCTAACAATACTATGGTTAATGATATATGAGTACCATCAGCCAAAAGACCCTGGCGGATTCTTGGTGGAACCCTACCCATTGGGAAAACATGTTTTATAATCCAAATAAGCTTATTAAGGTAAAAACTGATAGTTGGATTGCTCCGACTCCTCGGCTGAATTTGGGGCGTCCATCACATGGTTCCCCCTCAGACGCATCTCATTCCATATCACTTCCTAAGTGGGGACCCCCCTTTTTTAGGTGTGGTGGAGGTCCCCCGAGGTGAGAAGATTTTACCTGCTGGTGATTGAGTGCAATTTATCAAATCATTACCACACAGGTTTGTTCTGCCCCAGAATATTTTCCCTCATTCTGATAGGCTGAAGCCTATCTTTCCTAATTTGGATGACTAAGCTTTTTGACACTATAGCCCCAAATTCCCATGGCCCTGATATTCAAACTAGTTTAAATATGAAATACTAGTATTGAATAGGAGAGCTTTTTCTGGCTTGCCCCGCACAAATAATAAAAAATAAATAAAAAACTTAAAAAAGCGTTTATTATTACTTTTGTTTTAAAAGTAAGTTTCATATATATTTTGAGAAATATTTGTGGCATCCATCGGCAGATCCCACAAACTGGTGCTCACTACAGGGGGTCACCCTGTATACTTTGATAAAGTATTAAAGCAATGGAGAGTGTCACCCGCTGGGTGTGAAATGGAGAAGGAGCTGAAGACAATGATTGGATGGACAGCCCTACCACTTTGACGTTTGGAGAAGAACGATTTGAGCGCATATTAATACCTGAATCTTGCCGCATCACCTGGCTGGCCACCAAAGCTGTGAGAGACCTTACCCATGGCATCCTTAACCCTGGCGACATTGTGTCTCACGAATGAGCATTGTTGGTAGAGGAATGCCACTTGTTTCTCTATGAGACTAGTGTCCTCCTGGAGACCTACAGCCAGCTCACAACTTTGACCACCTATGTATGCAAGTTTGCTCACCCTGCCTTGGTCCACATGATGCATCTCTTAGCTGGCCATCATGAAGAGCTACATCGACACCTAGATACCCATGCAGCTCTGAATTTAGCCTATGATAAGTTGTACCAACTGACCTCCAAACACCTTGGAGCAGTCAGATCTGGTGTGGAAGCTAATCGCAACTTCATCATTCAGCTGCATGACCAACTTGCTACCATGGACACTGGGATCATAAAGTATGTCGAGGAGGCCATGAAGATCTTTAGGGATGAACTGAACGCTTCCATTGCTAGCACTCGCTCGTTGCTGGAGGAGTTTGCTAAAGAACTTGAAAAGCACAATGAGCAAATGCACCGGGACCTTTTAGCCCCCATCTCCGCCCCTCAAGTTGAATATGAACAGCGTGTGGCTGTGGTGGAGCGACAGTTAACCCAGGCCTTTTCACGTGTTGATGAGCTCAAATGCCATCTGCTGCTTGAACCATCTAGCGCCACCTCCACCCTTGCGGCCAAGGTTGTTCAGCTAGAAAAGGAGCTAGCTCTCAAAGCTTCATTTGAAAATACCAAATATTTGGCGCGTCGCCTGAATGAATGTGAAACTGAAGCAAAAGTGATAAAAGCTTTGCTGGAAAGCCCTGTGCTGTTGAAGGAAGTATTTAGTCAAATAACGCAGGTTGAGCGGAAGTATGAGCAGATCAAGGATGGAGTACAAGGCCCAAGCTCACACCCTCATGATGATGAAGGGTGTAAACAAATGAAAGAAGAGCTGAAGAAACGCGTGGAAGCCGTGGAAGCTGCTCAAATAAACCTAAGCTCGCTGGTGTCACAACTCCACTTCCAAGTCAATGCTTTGGAGAGCTGAGTGGAAGATCTTGAAACTCACAAACTGGGGATCAAAGCTTGACTGAGACTATGTGAATCTGGGCCCCAAGAAGCCCTCTCCAAAATGAAAACCTGGCTCAAAGCCATGCAAGACCAGTTTGATCGCCTTTCATGCACCTTTGACCAGTTAAACTATCGCTCTGAAACCCGGAAACAGAAGCTCCAGCTATTCATACCCTTACTGGGGGTGACTTTAGTTCATTCAAACTGACGTTCAAAGACAAGTTTATCCCGGCGAGGGCAGCATTGCTTCGTTTTTATACGTTTATGAAGTGGCTATGGAAGGGGCGACTGATCATCAGAAGGCCAAACATATTCTTTCCTGTTTGGGCTGCATGGCACAGGAGGTGATGGTCCCACATATGGATGCTCTTAGCACCTGGTCCGAGGTTAAAGAGGCCCTCATAAACACGTTTGGCTCAAAACAGGCTTTAAGCATGAAAAAGCAAGCCTTTATGCGTATGAGTATCTGAAAAGGGGAGTCAGTGGTCGCCTTTGTGGAATGATTCTATATGGAAGCACAGACGTTGTTAACTTCAAAGATGTTGACCTTGGATGACGCTGTAGCCGCTGTTTTGACTGGAGTGGCATCTCACCCTCCTTTGGCGATGCACATCACCTCAGTCAAACGCTATTTCTGTACCGTTCAAGATATCAAGGAGGCGTTACTAGATGTCGCTGACTTCCATAAGCCCAAAGTTTCTCGTGGAGCAGTATCCCGCCCTCGCGTTTTAGCCATTGAGGATCCAAAGCTCAAGCCTTGGGTCCTGGCTATTGAAGACAAGAAGGAGCCCCTTCAGATAATGGGCCCTGAGGAGCAAAAACCCAAAGCAAAACGTCCTGAACGCCCTCAGTGTGAATACTGCTACAAGTTTGGACACAAGGAGGCTGTGTGCTGGAAAAAGAAAGCTGACGCGGAGGAACAGGAGCAGGGAAAAGAAATGTCAGTGTAGGGAGAGGCACACCTATTGCTGACGAATCTCATGTGCCTGACTCATTTAAACAACTTATGCCAATACCTCATGTTACCAATACCCCTGGGGATGATTCTGAGGGGGGAACAGATGAGGTTGGCTATTTCGTCATAGGAGTACCCACTGAAGTGGAAGTCCCCAATCGCTTGAACGCTGGAGGAGTAGATGAGGCCACCATACCTGAAGAGACATATCTCCGCCAAGTTCTAGGGGAGCTGGCCATTATTGACACTGCCAGCGATGCGGATGAGGTCTTGTCTAACCTTATTCGCCCTCTCCAGCATGGCCATACCATGCAGTCTATCCTGGAAAATTACCCTGAGACCGCGCGCAAATTAACCTCCACTTTTCATCTCAAGGAGGTCTTAGCGCTATCGCCCAATTTTGGGGGGATACTTACAAAGGTCAAAGTGGTTATCCAAAAAGTTTGGGTGATGGCCATCCTAGATACAGGCTCCCCGGTGAACGTAATCTCCTCCAAGTTGATGAAAAAGATCAAACTTGCGCCTGACTTGGAGTACAACCAAGAATTTGGAACCGCCAGTCCCAACAACACCCGCGCACTTGGCGCTTACTCGTCCCTTCCCATTCATATTGGGAAGCTTATTCTATTGGCCCCCGCAGTGGCTTTGGATAACAACGCCTATGATATGCTCATAGGTACTCAGTTTATGATTGAATATGAAGGTATTATCAATATGAAGCAGGGGTTCCTGTCATTGCTCAATTATGAAGTCCCCTTAGTTCTATCCAATAAAGAACCCAGCAAGAATGAATACTCTTGCATGGTTGAGTACCCGCTTTCCGCTTTACCTTTACATTATACCACCTCTGGGCGAAATACAAAGAAATTGCCTGATTCAGTGGATGCTATCAAAGGTATTCCATTTTATGCAGCTGATGAGGTGGTGATTAAGCTGGGTGAACAACGAGTGATAGACACGAAAATCACTCTCAAAATCCCTCACCACTGTTTACTACACCTCTTAAGCATTGAGGGTGTTAGCCCTTTTGAGCCTTGGGTATTGCCTGGCATTTTAGACCCAGCCTACCAGAGGCCTATTACTCTACTGTTGGGAAACCTCACCAAAAAGGACATAATTGTAAGAAAGCACCAGGAGGTGGGCCGAGGGTTTTTACTCCCTGTGGAGGAAGTTGAACAAATCCACTCCATTGGCTCAATGGCAGATTTAGGCCTGCCCGCAGATAACCTGGTATGTACCTTACCAAACGTCCATATCTCGGATGAGCTGACCTCAGATGAGTTGGAGAAAGTGCATACTCTCCTGGATGAGTATAGTGATATATTCTCGAAGTTGGACAATGATTATGGCCACATGAAGGGCTGGTGCCACTCCATCGATGTGGGTGATGCCCATCCCATTAGGTCAAAACCTTACCGCAAGTCAAAGGTGGAGGAACAGCAGATGAGGATGGAACTCACGCAGTTATTAGACGCGGGGTTATTAGTTCCTTTGCAAAGCCCTTGGTCCTCCCCCTTTTGCTAATTAAGAAGAAAAATGGAGGTCACCGGATAGTTATGGACTATCGCAGGTTAAACAATCTTATGAAAAAGGATAGCTATCCTATCCCACGCATTGATGACGCCCTGGCCCAGCTTTCAGGCTCAAACTTTTTCTCCGCCATGGACTTGGCTAGTGGCTATTGGCAAATGGATCTTTCTCCCCAAGACCAGGAGAAATGCGCTTTGATATGCAGTGAAGGTCTTTTCCAACCCACGCGATTACCCCAAGGGTTGTGCAATGCACCTGCCTCTTTCCAGCATGCGATGGATCACATTTTGCAGGATCTTAAGTTAACCTGCGTCATCATCTATCTTGATGACATTACCATATTCTCAAAGTCCTTTAATGAACACCTTGATCACCTGAAGGAGGTGTTCCAACGCTTACAAAACTCAAATATCAAGTTAAAACCTTTGAAGTGTACCTTTTTCCAAAGGAAATTAGACTTCCTTGGACATACCATTTCTTGAGAGGGTATCCAACCCATACAAGATAAGGTTGAAGCGATTGCCAGAATGCCTCCCCCCAAAAATCTATGGGATATACAGGTATTTCTAGGGATGATGGGGTATTACCATCAGTTCATCCCTAAGTTTGCCCAACTCAGCGAGCCCCTTGTTCGCTTACTGAAGAAGAATATCCCTTTTCAATGGGGCACTGAACAGAAGGCTGCTTTTGAAACAATGAAGCTGCTGCTACAAAAACGGCCTATCCTAAGGCATCCTGATTATGGAAAACCGTTTATTTTGTTTACAGACGCCTCAGACTACGCCGTTGGGGCCATCCTAGCCCAACTGGATGAAAAAGGGGTAGATCATCCTGTCTCATATTTCAGTAAGATGCTATCAAAGGCGGAACGCAACTATAGTGTTACCAAGAAGGAGTGTCTTGCCATTCTACTAGCAGTGAAGCATTACCGCCCTTTCTTGTATGGGACCTCTTTCACTGTGATTATGGACCACGCATCTTTAAAATGGTTGCAAAACATGAAGGACCCTATGGGGCGGTTAGCTCGCTGGGCTCTAAAGCTCCAGCATTATGACATGAAGATTGAACACTGAGCTGGAACCTGTCACATGAATGTTGATGGGTTAACTCGGCTGCCCATCCTCCACTTAGATAACAGTGAAGCGGAGCAGCTGTATGATCTTTTAATGACCCCAAATGACTGGGAGGATGAGGATGAGCCCATACAGAGGATGTTGGCCTGGCACTCCCATAACACTAAAGTAGAAAATGGGAAGTTGTATAAACAAGTAGGGGCGAAGTGGTTGCCTTACCTATGGCCCTCGGAACGCGTACCTGTTATCCTGGAAGCTCATTCAACCTTAGGCCATGGAGGAGCAAAGAAAACCTATGAGTGGATTAAGGATCGGTACTTTTGGGAGGGAATCATGGAAGCCATCGTTGAAGTCTTGGATGCTTGCCTTACGTGTAAGAAGCAGTCTCAGTTCAAGACTAGATACCAATATCAGCCAACTACCCTGCAACAGCCATTCCATACCATAAGCTTGGATGTAGTAGGGCCGCTTCCTCAGACCACAGGTGGAAACAGATATATCTTGGTAGGTATTGACCATTTCACGAAGTGGGTTGAAGCTGTGGCGCTTCCAGCCCAAACTGCTAAGGCCACTGCCACCTTTCTCCATCAAAATATTTTCACTTGACATGGGTGCCCTCAAGTACTACTCTGCAACAATGGAAAAAACTTCACCTCCAGAGTAGTCAAAATCTTGGCTACCTCCATGGGAGCCCAGCAACTATTCTCAGCTCCATATAACCCATCAACCAATGGTATGGTGGAGCGAGCAAATGGCACTTTGGTTTCCATCTTATGGAAAATGGCCTCATCTGATCCCCTTCATTGGGATCATTATCTCCCTAGTGCTCTTATGGCTTACCAAATTAGCTATCACCGGATTCTGAAAATGTCCCCTTTCCGAGTTTTGTATGGCAGGGAACCAGGCATACCTGCCCTTCTAGCTAAGGATGTCTTCTCTAGTGGAGAGGAGCCTGAGAAAGCCATGTGAAGGTTAGCTAACCGCATCATTCAGCTTCAATCAGAGGCTATGACCAACCTAGCCAAAACGGTCACTAAAGAAGGCCAAGCTGCCAATGAGCTTTGGGCTCCCCTACCTTCATTCCAAGTGTTGGATATGGTCTTATATTACCACAATTGCATAACTCCTCAAAGTGGCAAACTTGGATCAATCTGGGAGGGGCCATTTACCATCACGTATAAGAGAGGAAATGAGTATTCTATAAAGTCTTTGGCTACAGGAGTTACCATAAACTGGGTACATGGCCGCTTCCTATGGCCCTACACTCCCCCCAACATTCTTGAGGGGGCAATGTCAGACATTCTCCTTCTCAACTTTTGAAAAAGAATGTTGGAGGTAAAAATGCCCCCAAATCCACTACTACAATTGGCCAATTACATGTCCAATCTTCTAACAATACTATGGTTAATGAGGATATGAGTACCATTGGCCAAAAGACCCTGGCGGATTCTCAGTGGAACCCTACCCATTGGGAAAACATGTTTTATAATCAAAATCAGCTTATTAAGGTAAAAACTGATAGTTGGATTGCTCTGACTCCTCAGCCAAATTTGGGGCGTCCATCACATGTTCCCCCTCAGCTGCATCTCATTCCATACCACTTCCTAAGTGGGGACCCCCCTTTTTTAGGTGTGGTGGAGGTCCCCCAAGGTGAGAAGATTTTACCTGCTGGTGATTGGGTGCAATTTATCAAATCATTACCACATGGGTTTGTTCTGCCCCAGAATATTTCCCTCATTCTGATAGGCTGAAGCCTATCTTTCCTAATTTGGATGACTAAGCTTTTTGACACTATAGCCCCAAATTCCCATGGCCCCAATATTCAAACTAGTTTAAATATGAAATACTAGTATTGAATAGGGGAGCTTTTTCTGGCTTGCCCCGCACAAATAATAAAAAAAATAAAAAACTTTAAAAAGCGTTTATTATTACTTTTTTTTTATAAAAGTAAGTTTCATATATATATTTTGAGAAATATTTGTGGCATCTGTTGGTGGATCCCACACCAGCAACAGCTGCTGTTTCATCGAAGAGGTGTCAACTGAAGGTTAGATAACTGAATCCCCACTATAAATTCCCTAGAATTCACTACTAATAAAAAACAGATAATTAGATCATATTACAGAAATTTAGTTCTATAGTTTTTCATCCAGTATTTAGTTTAAGTAGTAAACTATTACTAGCTTTCAATTGTTCTATTCTTCTCAAGGATATTATTGCTATGTGCAATAATTGGGAGACTCTTAGTGAAAAGAGTATAGATCTGAGCGAGGATTTAGAGAAGAAGGAGAAACAATCGGGGATTGCTGCCAACTGTGTGTTGGAATGAAGAGACTGTCACCAGGAAATCTTAGAGAAAGTTGGGTTGGACAGGAAGAGGGAACAAATCCCTAGATCACAACATCTCAAGTATTTTTTGACGGAATACTGGCTGAGCGTTGGGCTGAGATATAAGAACTTACACTCAACTATGGATAATAGTTATCATACTATTATCAACCGATAATCTAATATACTATACAATGCAGATGAAGTGCACAAGAAACAGAAACTTTGCTTAAAAAGATTACTAGGGTTGTTTGCCAATATAAACTCTTAAGTAAATTTTTACAAAGGGGAAACAGATCATCTTAAAATTAAGTGCCTCCTTCCCTGCTTGAGTTGTGGCGCTCAAGGGATAATAGTTTTACACATGGCCACCCTCAGTACCTGGTTGAAGGTGAAGCAAGCACTAACTGTGAATTTGGCTCCCTACAAAGTTTGAACTGGCAAAAACAGGACTTTATGTGCCTTAGTCTGTTACAGGGTGAATCAATCATCTCCTACCAAACGCTTTTACATTAATGCTTAACCCTTATTGTTTGCAAAAATGATACCCCTATATGATGCAATTGCAGCTATATTGGCTGGCTTGGCGTCCCATCCCTCATTGGCAATGCACCTATCTTTTGTAAAGCATTCCTTTAAAAATATATAAAAAGAAATCTTTACTAAAGGTGGTTGATCTTTATAAACTTGGCCCTATGAAAGAGTCTCTGAGCCAAGCAACTACGCTGACTATTTTAGCTTCTACCATGGCTGCTTCCCTCTGGAAACCTACCTCTATGAAGTTGCCATCACACACTGCTTCTTCTTTCCATAATGATAATCAGATGGTAATGGCTGTGATGGGGCAGTGCTCCTCTTTGTCTTTAGCTCAAAAAACTCAGATGGTGAAAGCAGTCATTCCTTTACCTTGCCCATCTTTTTCTCCATAAAAGCCTTCTCAAGTGGTTTAAAATACCGTTTCACAAAAACACACAGCCACTGAATAACTTAAAGCTTGTGTAGAAGAAGCATCTCCTTCATTAAAGCTAACTTCTTCAACCTCTCAGCCGCTAATTCTAGTTTAGAACCGGTCTCTATGAGGCAGCATAAACCCCCTACTTTAAAGGTTGAAAATTTTGCTGTGAAAATTTTAACGCCTCCCCCAAAAGATAATAAGGTAGAGGAGCTATCCCAGGACCTATCATGCCCTAAGGGAAGTCCTGAACCTACCTCACCTCCTGTGACCTCCATAACCTGCATTAATACTTCCTCTGATAATGATTCTGAAGGAGGTGGCGAAGAAAGAGGTCAATATGTCTTAGGAGCCCCATATGAAGTAGATACCTGACAGGTTGAACCCTGATAAGTAAAATGGATAGGATCAAGCTACAAAACTTAACTCCACCAAGTATTGAGGAGTTTTGAGGTCATTGACACTGTCTATTACACTGACCAGTTTATTGCCACCTTGATCCGCCAAAATCAGTATGTTCATACCCTGCAGTCTATCCAGAAGGAATACCCTGAGACAGCCAAATGACTTTCCTCTAATCTTCAACTAAAGGAGGCTCTTACTCTTTTCCCCAACTTGGGTGGAAATTTAACTAAAGTAGAAGTCATAGTCAATGGAGTGCAGGTTAAGAATATCCTTGACACTGAGTCCCCCAGTAAAAGTTGTGTCATAAAAACTTATTAAAAATTTAAACTGGCCCCTGATCTTAACTATATTCAAGAATTTGGGACTGCAGGTCCTAACAACACCTGCGTCATCTGGGTGTACTCTTGTCTGCCCATCTGTTTTGGGGAGCTAGCCTTGTCTGCTCCCGCGGTGGCCTTAACTAACAACACCTATAATCTACTCATTGGTATCCAGTTCATGCTCAAGTCTGAAGGGATTGTTAACTTGAAGCATGGTTATCTCTCCCTTATTAACTACAAAGTTACCCTGATTTTGACAAATGATGAGTCTAATAAAAAGGTCTATTTTTGCACAGTTGAGTATCTCTCTTCCGCTTTATCTCTACACTATACCACAGCAGGATGACATAACAAACTATTACCTCAATCAGTGGATGCCCTCGAAGGTATCCCTTTCTATGCTTCTGAAGAAGTGATTATCAAAGCTGGTGAACAAAGTGTAGCTGGCACAAAGATTACTGTGAAAATCCCACACAACTGCCTACTGCACCTAATTATCTTGATGGAGTTAGTCCTTTGGATCCCAGAGTTTTGCCAGGCGTTCTAGACCCTGCTTATCAATGACCCATCAACCTTCTTTTAGGGAATCTTACCAAGAAGAATATGGTTGTAAAAAAGCATCAGGAGATAGGAAGAGGCATGCTGATTCCCCTTGAGGAAATAAAGCAAGTTAACAGTATTGAATCTATGGTGGATATGGGTTTACCAAATGACCAGTCTTTGTGTACCTTACCTTTCGTTCATATCTCTGAAGAACTTACTCCAGCTGATTTGGAGAAAGTCCACACCCTTCTCATGGCCTACAGCGACAGTTTCTCTGAATATAACATGGACTATGGGACCATGAAGGTTTGGACTCATACCATTGATGTTGGTGATGCTTATCCTATCCACTTAACCCCTACCACAAATAGAAAGTTGAGAAGCAATAGATTTGGACGGAGCTTAAACAGCTGCTGGAGGCTGGGTCGTTGGTGCCTTCCCAAAGCCCTTGGTCATCTTAACTCCTATTGATAAAGAAGAAAATTGGAGTTCATTGGATAGTTATGGACTACCATAAGCTGAACAACCTCACCAAGAAGAACAGCTACCCTATCCCCCGCATTGATGATGCTTTGGACCAACTCTCTGGGTCTAAATTTTTCTCTGCCATGGACTTGGATAGTGGGTATTAGAAGATGGACCTTTCTCCACTGGATCAAGAGAAGTGCTCCCTTATCTGCAGCAAGGGTTTCTGAATCCACTCAGCTAGCTCAGGGGCTATGTAATGCACCTGCTACTTTTCAGTGAGCTATGGATCACATTCTCCAGGACCTTAGCTAAGCTGTGTGATTATTTATTTCAATAACATCACGTCTTCTTAAAAATGTTCAATGAGCATCTCACGCACCTAAAGGAGGTGTTTCAATGCTTGCGGGCATCTAACATCAAGCTAAAGCCCTCTAAGTGTACTTTTTCCAGAAGAAGCTAGACTTTCTTGGGCATGCATTCTTCCAAGATAAGATAAAACTACTACATAATAAGGTTGAAGTGATATTCAAGATACCAACAACTAAAACTTTTTCTGACATACAAGTCTTCTTGGGCATGATGGGGTATTACCATGAATTTATCCCTAAATTTTCCCAACTCAGCGTGCCCCTTGTCCGCCTCCTGGCTAAGAACACCCCCTTCTATTGGGGTGCTAAACAAAAAACCACATTAGAGGCCTTGAAGGAGCTACTACAAAAAAGGTCAATACTCCGCCACCCTGACTATGGCAAGCCCTTCATGTTATTCACAGATGTCTCTGATTACACCATTGGAGCTACCTTGGCTCAGTTGGATGAAAATGGGGTTGATCATCCTATGTCTTATTTTAGTAAAATGCTTACAAAGGCTGAGCGCAATTACAGCGTCACTGAGAAGTAGTGCTTGGTTTTCCTAGTCGCTGTTAAACACTACCACCATTTACTATATGAGACAGCATTTAAAGTAATTACTGACCACGCTTTGTTAAAGTGGTTACAAAATATGAAAGATCCTATTGGGCGGTTGGCTTTCTGGGCTCTTAAGCTCCAACATTACAATATGACCATTGAGCATTGATCAGGGACAAGCCATATGAATGTTGATGGGTTAACACGTCTGTCTGTCCTTCACCTTGACAATAGTGAAGCTGAGAGGTTGCATGACCTCCTAATGACTCCTGACGCATGGGCTGGTGAAGATGAACACGTACAAAAGATTTCAGAGCAACATTACTGCAACAAAAAAGTAGAGAATGAAAAGTTATATATGAAAATTAGAAATGAATTGTTTGCCCTATCCCAGATCATTGGAGTGAGTACCCATGATTTTGGAATCCAATACCATTCTAGGGCATAGAGAAGTATAAAAAACCTATGAGTGGGTTAAAGAGCGATATTACTGGGAGGGCATCATGGAGACAATAATTGAAGTACTGGATGCATGTCTAACCTGCAAGAAGAAATCCAGCTATTAGACCAGGTATCAGTATCAACCCAATACGCCTCAACAACCCTTTCACACCATAAGTCTAGATGTGGTAGGCCCTCTACATCAGACCAATGGTGGAAATTGTTATATCTTGGTTGGTATCAATCATTTTACTAAATGTGTAAGGCTGTGGCTCTTTCTGCTCAAACTGCCAAAGCCACGGCCACGTTCCTTCATCAATATATATTTTCTTACCATGGTTGTCCCCAGGTTCTGCTCTGTGACAATGAGAAAACTTTACCTTTAAGTGGTGAAAATACTCGCTACATCCATGGGCATGCAACAACTCTTCTCTGCCCACTACAACCCCTTACCAATGGTAATGTAGAAAGAGCCAATAGGACACTGGTCTCTATTTCATATAAAATACCACTTCCAACCCTCTTCACTGGGATCTTCATCTACCCAGTGCTCTCATGGCTTACCATATCAACTATCACCAGATCCTTAAAGTGTTACCATTCTGATTATTGTAATGGCAAGAACATAAGGTTTCAGCTTAACTAGCAAAGATACCTTCACTGATAAGACATATTCTGAGCAAGCTATGAAGAATTCAAACCAGCACATCATTCAGTTGCAATCAGAAGCAATGACCAACTTGGCGAAGACAGTCACCAAAGAGGGTCAAGCAGCTAATAATCTCTGGCCTCCCCTACCTACCTTCCAAAGAGTCAGACTTGGTGCTATACTACCACAATCAGATCACTCCCAGAAGTGAGAAGCTCAGGTCTATCTGGGAAGGCCCTTATATCATTACCTATAAGCAAGGGGATGAGTACTCTATAAAATTTCTGGTAACAGAGTTATCATTAACCATGTCCATGGCCAATTCTTGTGCCCTTACTCTTCCTCTAACACACTTGATGGGGGTAATGTCAGACATTTGCAAGTCCGATATTGTGAAAAGAGTGTTTTGGATGAGGATAATTTTAAAATTGGCTAAAAGACCCTGGCCAATTTGCAAGGAAATCCTTCAAATTAGGGCAATAATTTAATAAATATTAGTAAAACTTGGTCAAATGATTTGAGTTTAGGTAACTGAAATATTCTGAATCCTCAGCAAAATCAAGGGAGCTCTTCTGAGGTCCCCCTGCCTGACCACTAATTTCATTCAAGCCACACTGCGGAGACCAAGCCCTTTTATAGGGTGAAAGGGGTCCCAAAAAATCAGATATTTTCTCATATGGTGATTGACTCAAATTCATTAAATTATCACCTCATGGGCTTGACCTACCCACCCTTGAAACTCGATCAGCCTTTCCAATAAAGTGAGGTGAGATTTGAGGGCTTCTATAGGTCAAATGACCATATTTCCTTATTTAAATTAAATCTAATAATGATTTAATGCGTAAGCCCTTCAAGCCCAAAGTGAGTAATATTACTAAGCCATAGTATTGTATGGGGTTCATTTATTATCCCCATGGGACTAAATAAAACAATAAAAACTTCAACTTTCTAGTTTTACAGTTTATTTATCTTATTATCTTTAGTGGTTATAATCCCCCATTTGTTAAAGGTTAGGCAAAAATAGCACCAGCAAGCCCAAAACATTATAAAATCCAATAGTGATGTTTTGAAACATTTATCATTTTCTGATTAGTTCTTTAAATTTACTATGCCTTCATATAAGCTGTAGATTATATCCATTGCAACTGTTTTTATATGGATAAGTTTTATTAAGGATTTGTTGTTACATATTATGAGTCATTAGCAGTATTGTAAGTCCACTTGTTTCTCAGTAGCTAAGTAGATTAGTCAAATTTAAAGCACATAATATATTTTAAATACATTGGATGGTAAAGCTCAATTTTTTTCAAATAACGGTGTTGTGTGCAGGTTGAGAAATTACCATCTATGTCAGGAGGCGCATCCAGTACCAAAGCTATAGTTACATTTCTGTGGGTTATCAACTCACGTAAGTCACCTGAGCAGATGGTTTATTTTGAAGCTCATAAGTATAATAAAATTGAAAATTAAAGTTTAATACTAAATTACAAGTTAAAAATAGTAATAAAGTTTAGAAATAAATCTACTTAATAAAAAACTTCACTGACTGACTGACATCTGAAACTTTTGAGTTTTATAGGTTCAATCTATTTGAGTGAGTGGGTGAGAATTGAAAAATCTTCTTGAATATGAAATTATCATTTATGATAGGTTCAATCTATTTGTATGAGTGGGTGTGAATTAGTGAATATTATCTAATAATTCACCAAATTGCTCACCTGAAACTAATTGAGTCTGATAAGTTTAATCAACTTAGGTGAGTGGGTGAGAATTGGCAAATATTATCAAATAATTTGCCAAATTGCTCACCCAAAACTAAAAAAATATTACTAGTTTTAAGTAGATTAGGTAGTTAGGATAATCTGCCCACCAGCCACGAGAGCAACAGTGAAGCTGTTAGTTGAGTAGATCAAGAGTAGTGCTGGCACAGCTTATAGGCTACAATTTAAGCTTATCATCTGATAAACTTTAAATACTGTAGTAAAGCATGGGTATCTGGATGTTAGGTTTATAAATTTTAAAAACCTGCCTAATTTGGTTCACCTATTTAATAAAATACTTTTTGGCAAGTTAAGTAGAATTTGATTTTTTAGTTTGAGAATATGTCACATACTTAATGATTTTTAGTATAATGAGATGTTTCAAGTAGCAGTTTGGTGTTATTTGATTGATATTATTGGTTTATTTTGTTTGCCAAGGGGTTGATGGCTTTTGTTCAAGTTGATAAGTCACAGTTTACATCGATGAATCCCCCCTCAGGTTGGGACCATCCAGTACTAAAAAAAGATAGGGCACAGTTTAGTTAGAGGGATGATTAGTTAATGGTTTATTTGATAAGTTCAGTTAGGTTTAACTGAGTGGTTGGTGGTTTTTGGTTGATTTTATTGAGAAATTAGATTTGGCTGAGTGGTTTTGTCTATCTATGATTTAAGAACTAAATTAATAAATTGAATATCTGAAATTTATTCTCTTTCCACTTGAGTTCTTTTTCAAGTGATTAAAATTAAGACAAGTTTAATTTACCAACACCGTCTGGTCACACCCTTTTACAATATGGCCATGGATCAGCCGCCTGCTGCTCCAATGTGGGGTAGCAGTGCTCCACCACCAAGCGTTTTCTGCCCTGCAGATAAATGCATTTGCATGGGGTAAAATAGCCCAGCATTTTTGTCTGGCCGTTTTGTCCCCCAATGGGATTTAGCACTCCACCTGGTGCGCATCCACCCTTCTCATCCTCATCCTCATCCTCTCACCCTCCCTCAATACACAATCCAATTTTGCAAGTTGACTACATGCGTTTATTCCCATAAGCTGACAAGGCAACTAACAAATTGGTTACTGCTGCATTTGCACCATCTGATTTTATCAATATTCTCCCTTTTGAGGGCTATTTCAATAATGGATTCCAGATGGAGGAGTCCACTTCAGCAGCAGCTTCTACTCCCTTATTTTTAAAAATACTTCATCCCTACTACCTGAACTCACCTGCCTACAGACACCACAATGGTGGTGTCCTTTGCGTCCCTCCCTTCCCACCTCCCACCCCAAGTTTTGTACAATCAGCTGATGGTGGGGCTTATGGCTTATGGCTCTCAGCATAACCTCATCTTTACTGTTCAATCCAGGTGGAGCGCCTTGCTGCTCCTCATGCAACTGCTACCATTATCCCACACCACCCTGCCATAGCCCACCAAATCCCCCATGCTCATATTGCAGCA
>JAKSZP010007441.1:0-24339 GCA_022478985.1 Massospora cicadina
CCTTGACATTTAGCAGAGGACTTCAAAAAACTAGCCGTGGAAGATCTGAAAATTAACCTTGGAAATGTCAATATTTTCAAAAATGAAATTAAATGTTTGGGTTCATTGACACTAATGGGCTACGCCTTTAAAAATACAAGGTTGAGGCAATTTTGGCCATATGCCAAAAATTTTTCTTGTGATGTGAGGTATTTTTAGAGATGGCCAGCTATTATCACTGCTTCATCAAGGGTTTTTCTGCTATCGCTGAGCCTCTTTTTCAATTATTAAAGGATCCCAAGAAGGTGTTCATTTGGAATAAGGAAGCTCAGGACTCATTTGACAACCTTAGGATATACCTGATGACAGAACCAATATTGCAGCATCCAAACTTCAATTGACCCTTCATTATTCAAACCAATTTATCTTTTATGGCAATTGGTGCCATATTGAGTCAGAAGGACGAGTTCAATGATGAACACCTGGTAGCTTAAGCAAGTTGTACTTTGAGTAAGCAGGAGCTCAACTATACTGTAACTGAGTGGGAATTCCTTGTGGTAATATACGACTGTAAGAAGTTTTGGGTATATATTCATGGGCTTTTAATTTGCTGTGGTCATCAATCACTCCTCGCTACAATGGCTATATAAACTCAAAGAGCCTAACAGTAGGTTGGCCAATGGGATCTTAAGTTGCAAGCATATAACTATGAAATCATACACTAAGTGGGGACAACGCATCAAAATGTCAATGGGCTGTCACAAAATTTTCCATTTTAGTTTTGCATGATAAACCTAATGCATTGTATGAGAAGATGCTCAGTGGGGATACTGGAGACCAACCACCTGAAATTCAGCAGGCCCTATCCAAAGCAATGGAGAGTACGAGGCTTATCAAAGGGCAATAATTTTAAATTGTTGGGGGCAAATCCCTATTGTATCCAAGAACCTCCAAACATACTGTGATTAATACCACTGTTTATAAAGTAACTGGTCGTGGGGCATATGGAAGACTCTGGAACAGGTCAATAGAGTATTACTGGTAATCCCTTAACTTTGACATTGCTGAACACCTCAGTTGCTGCATCATGTGTCAGGCGCACAAGTCCTTTAAGAAAGCTACAACGTTTTGGCTAGTGGAACCTGGGTTTGCGTGGCATAATGAAAGAATCAAAGGTGTAGGCCCATTGACCTTAATTACTGAGAAAAGCCAATACATTATTGTAGCAATTGACCACTTAACTCATTGGGTAGAAACGCGGGCTATTGCTAACTTAGGTGCCAGCAGTACTGCTAAGTTCATAATGGAATAGTTGCTTTATTGGCATGGATACCCTCAGGTTGACTTAACAAACAATGACAGAAACTTTACCATTCACTTTATCCCAAAAGTTATGAGCTAATGGGTTTTGGGAAGTACTGATGACGCCCTACCATCTGGAGACCAATGGGATGGTTATAAGAGTAAATGGGACTCTGGCTGCTACTTTGAAGAAGTTGGTCACTTGGAAACCTTCCAGATGGGTAACATTTTTGTTGGCCGTGACTTTCACCTATAAATTAAATCACCAACTAAATGGTGAAATCCCCTTCATATTGCTTTACAGGCGTCAGGATGGGGTGCCCCTGATCTTATATTCTACGGTTGAGCTGAGATCAGTGATGACACCTCCCCAATATCTGGAGAACTTGGAAAAAAGTTCTGACTGGGTTATAGTCCTCAGCACATGCTAAAAATCTTAAATTGAACTTAAAGACAAGAAATATGAGGATATGAAATGGCCAGCTCTCCCAACTTATGTAATTGGTGAGTAGGTTTTTATTGTGATAATCATGGTTTGAGCGCCATAAAAATTTGTATCAGGTATTGATTGGTCACTTTGAAGTAATCAAGAAGTCAGCCCCAGGTGCCTATAAAAATAAATCCTATACAATGGATGTATTGTGAATCAAGTGCATTCTAATTTTTACAAGCAGCCAATAACCACCCAAAAAAACCAGGATGATTTTACTAGTTTTATGACTGGGTTACTAATCTTTAAATGGTTTTTTAATGGTTTTATGGAATGCCTTTAAGCTGTTAATTAATTGGCAATGATTGCCAATCAGTCTTTGCGTTGCTTCACTATTTTTCTCAGCTACTAGTGCCATTAGTTTATTAAATTATATTATGTTTGGCGAAGATGCCGCCATTGGGTTTCCACTACCGCTAGGCCATAGGGGGATCAGGAGAAAGTATTTATACTGGTAGAAATGTTGTCAGAAATCATATATGGTTAAGTGGGGGGATGTGTTGAGAAATTTACTAAATATCCTTTTTCCAATGTGTTCTTATACCAGTGGATTGTTCAGGGGTGATCAGCAAATTATTAACTTATATTTGATGATTGTAGGCTTCCATGAGAGATAGCTTCAGGTTTATATTTTGAGATTAATTCAATGATTTATACTTCTTTATTTGTCAAGGATTATACCTAATGGTTTACCAGCTTGAGAGAAGGATTGCCTAGCCTGAAAAATTGAGTTAAAGGAAGTTTCAACCAATGGCAGGCTAATGATGCAGGTTGATGAGTGCAAAACTATTCCATGACAACAAACGCCAACATTTTAATAGGAAAGTACTAAGATGCCTAAATACTATATATATGAATGGGATTATTTCCCCAATAAAAATATCTTGTTCTCAATATATTAGCTTTTACTAATAATTGGGTTTTTAGTTGCTTTAGGACAAAAGTGCCTAGATATTATTTTGAACAATAAAGAAATGTAAACTACGCTACTATTTACTCAGCTTTGTGTTCCCTGTCATCATACAGAGAAATTTTAATAAGTTAGTATCACCCTTGCAAACCTGAACATGCCCACCTTTCAACAATTGTCAAATAGCTTAAATAACTCACCAAATTTCTCATTTAAGAACTTATCATAATCAATAAGTGATAAATTTTTTTCTTAAGGTTAAGGTAGAGTTGCAGGTTCAAATCCCAACTCAATATTTTCTTGGTAATTTAATTAATTCATTTATTCAATTTATGAGTTTAATTAATTATAATATAGTTTTAATTCATTTCATTCAATTTATACATTTAAGTCACTTATTTCTTTTTTAAGTAATTTTTATACTTAATAAGCTTCAAGAAGTGGCATTTTTTATATATTGAATTTTAAAAAGATAAAAATAATTAAGTAAACTAAGTACTCTTATTAAACTAAGTTAAAGTAAACTAAGTACCTTTTTTCGCTATTGCACCAAAATAAACTAGCTCATAAGTCTAAATCTCATCCATCTATATATAGAGTAGAGAATTATGTTCTGGGATTGCGCAGATTACAGACCTCAGGTCAAGGGAGAGGTAATCCTGGTTGGCTGTACTTTGGTGCACCTGCCTCAAATAAATGCCACAGTTTGTTGAGTTAATTGAAGCTTGGCTAGCTGCCAGTACAGTCAGCATGGGCTGTCTAGTGGTGAAAGTGAAAATACAAGAAAGTTGCGTCTGATCTGAAAGGTCTTTGAGGCTTCCTGGACAAAAAGGGGCCAGAGAGCATAACTCCACTAAAAAAGCAGGTGACAAATGGAGGGCTTCAGCTTCTCCCTCCTCAGGGCCTTAAGCCTAAGGTCATCAGGTCATATCCCCAGCAAGGGGGATGAGAGGCATATCGCCTGTCTTGGCTGTTGCAGACGATCTGCCAAGTACTTAAACAGGGTGAGCATATGTCAGTTTAGGGGGTAGCGTGAGATACTCCCAAGAGTGGTCAAGCCCACGTTTTTTGTGGTGCTTAGGTTTGCACAGCCTTAGTGTGGTGGGGCGCAGTACCCCAGGTCTTCATCCTGCAATAGTTGCCTGCACTAGGAGTCCCTTTAGGCTTTTAAAACTCAAAGAAAACTATGTGTGTATGTATATATGATCCCAATTTATCTATATATTGATAGGTTCATAGGTTTTGATAGTTGCTAGCATAGTTGTGCACAAATGTACATCTTTCTCTTGTTAAGCTCACTTTTATATAAAATTTGACCAGACCAAGACTAGAGAGAATAAACCCACCTGCTAGTGTGCTACTGCGTCTATAGAGCAATACTTTATGGCCACCAACCTTAGCATAAGTAGGACCTTTGGCCCATATGTACCTAGCACAAAGAAACAGAGCGAATCAAAAACCCTTCTAATGCACACCAGCCCTAATAATAACAATCATGTGACATTGGAAGACCTAACAACAGTACAACAACTACCTGCTTCCCCAGCAAGCCTAATAGACTTACCAAAGACAGTTCTGGTGGGAACACAGCGAAACCAGGACGTTGGTCTCAGGAAAATTTCCCAAAAGACCTCAACCTTGATGGGAAATAAAGTCTCAAAAAATGATTTCAAAAAACCTGATTAAGTTTTAGTCAGATCAGAGTTTGATTCTTCACAAATGGTAAAATTTGTGAGCCTAAATCGTCAGGCAATGTCCCAAAAAAACCTCATTGCGTTAAGGACAACCCTAACAAAATCAATCCAATTGCACAACCAAATCGTTGGGCATCATCCCTGAAAAATCTTCAGCCAGGTTGGTGGGAATTCACCTGCAAAGACCGATTATAATCAAGGTTGAGGTTTGGCATCTCAGTCTAATAAGATTATAAAAAATCCATCAGATATACACAATTCTCTTTTAGATCTATGATCAACACTTCAATTATCAGTCTCATCCTCCTGAAGGGGCTTAGACTTCTGAGGAGGTTAAGTATTCCAAAAGGGCTGAGCCTATGATGAAAAGGTTGATTTCATCTAACAAAAGACATATCAGATTGGACAATTAGCCATATCAGTCCTCTAACAGTAAACATTTTACCTCGTTTGAAGCATAAAGATCCTTATGAAGTTTTTTAAGACCCAGCATATAAATATCTCTAGATTCTAACTAATAAAGCACTACATATTTTGTTTTGTGGAATTTATTTTTTGGTCAACTAAGAACAAATATAGTTATTCAGATTGGAGTACATTATTGCAATAAAATTATATTTTTAAACTTATTTCATCTCTCACTAGAGCAAAAAAATAATTTTATAGCCTTCATAGCACCTGAATATCGAAATTTTACACAAAATTTCAATACTGGTTCTCCCTGCCAGGTCCTCTTCTGAGGGCTACCTGGTGAAAACATAATTTAACAATAACGAATCTTTCTAGTGAAGAAAGTTCCTCTTTAGAGGAATCAATGAGCATCTCACAATGTGTACATGCCAAATAGGCAGGAGATTCCTTCTGTCACTATTAGAATTCTTCTTTTTTAAGCGTTAATGAGTTTAAACATTGAGGGCCCTAACCAAACAGATTATCAATTTTAGCCTGCAAATATAGCAGAAACAATTAAAGATCTAATAAAAGGGGCTATTTATCCAGAAATGCGTCCTAATCAAGAACAGGTATCTAAGGTTTCACTTAACATGATGGAATTAAACAACTGAGCTGTCTTACAACATACTGAAGTCAGGCAGGCCAGAACGGAGCAGTATCTCAGGCATTATGTGCATCCCACCATTCATCATTTACTTCAGATCTTGGGACTAAATTATCTGGAGATTCAACGCCAGTTGACTATGGCTCAGCAGTTTCATTCTCAGATATCCTTTTTCTATGAAACCACTTCTAACTTCATTCATGATAATTGAGAAGCCATAGTTGACAATTAGAGAGAAATTAATGAAATTCACAACCAACTTGTTAGATCAGTAATGGAGTTGTGAGTTATTTAGGTCAGGAAATATCTCAACAGGTTATGGAAGCGGCTAAACTATCCACCATTAAAATAACTACTCTTTAAGAGGAGCTTACCAATCAACTGAGACTGTTACAAACCAAATATGAGGAGCGCTTTGTTAAATTAGATGGGCTACTTCAACAACTCATCTGAGGTGTGGATAATATTCGTGAAGGTAGACCTGATCCTATTGGCCCTCCTGGACCTCTGGGCACCCAAACTCCCTCTGTGACACTGGGGCCTACTGGTGAGAGAGGTTTTAAGAATATGTGGGTCAACAGGGTCCAACTGGGCCTGTAGGTTGTGAAGATCCCCAAGGGCCCCTGGGACCCCCAGGTCTCCCCAGCCCTATGTTTTTGTCTCTGACTCTGAAACTCTGAAACCATTTGGTAATAAAGGTGTAAGCTTTATAAAGCCAAATATGAGTCATAACTCAGGGATGTTTCTTATCTTTAAGAAGGCCACCCAAATAATCTGGATTACTTGCTAACCAATTTATTGAATGGTATTTATAATGCTCATCATCTATGAGATGCCAATCAATAAATTCAAGAAACTCAGTTTGCAATGTTAACCGCTACCATTGACTGCTTAACCGCTAATCATGGAGTAATTGAGAATAAGCAAGAAGAAATGCTTATTGTGATTTCAAACCTAAAATCAATACTCTTCTAATGACAACTTTACTTAATGGGTCCAAAACTTACAGGATGACTTACCAATTTACATCAATAGTTGACCAAATTCCTACTCAAGTCCATATCCTAGAGTCTGAATCCTCCAAAGCTGAGCTGGTCCTATTATTGGCGTTCATGTACTAAGCAATGAACCCGTCTCTTTCAAACCTACCTTTAAAGATATGTATGAGCCATGTGAAGGTAGTATCCACTTTTTTATAATTGTTTATTTGCAAGCGATGGATGTATCAACTGATCAACAAAAAGTTTGGCATATTTCTTGTTTAAGTCAATTCAATCAAGAAATCATGGTCCCTCACCTTAAGGTTTGTCAGACGTGGGTTCAAGTGAAAACTGCCCTTATTAAGAAATTTGGAAGTGAACAAATCCTGTCTAATAAAAAGCAAGCCTTCATGAGCATCCAAGTTAAGTGAGGAGAATCAATTCAAGAATTTGCTAAGCACTTTTTATTATGATGCCCAGAATCTCGCTACTTGTGATATTACTTTAGATGATGCCATATCAGCTGTGATGAGTGCGTTTGCTACTCTTACTCAGTTTTACCTCATTTGAAACCTCTTAAAGGTAATCTCAGGTCTATTCTCAATATAAAAGAGGCGTTAATGGAGATCCTTAATGGTGTGATGTATCCATCTTTTGCTCATAGTCCTCGCTCCTATGTCCATGCAGTGCCTCCTAGACACAAACTAAAACCTAAGAATGATCATTGCTATTACAACGGACTAGTTGGTTATATGTAACAACAATATTGGAAGAATCAAGATGAAGAGTCAAAAAAGAGGAGTCATTTTAGGGAAAGAGGCTTCAAGTGCTGACATACCTCCCGTGCCTCAATTTCAAACTTAAAATACCTCTATAGATTGTTATGTGATCTCTTCTCCAAGTAACCTTGATATCCCTGATGATTTAGTCAACAAAGATACTATTTCTTATGTTCCTATTTCATCTTCTAATTCAATTCGACCAATTAGTCTTTGGTATATTCTATCCCGCATTTTGGTACTAATGTGACTTGAGTGGAGGTCATGGCACTTAAAGTAAAAATTTTAGCCATCATCAACATAGGATATCACATAAATGTGATCTTATCCCAGCTTATGAAAAAAATAAAATTTGCGCTGGATTTAAAACACTCTCAAGACTATGGAACTTCTAATCTTTCATATAATAAATCCATAGGAGCTTATTCTTCTCTTGCAAAGCGCTTCATAAAATGATTATTTCGGCCTCTACAGTAGTGTTGGACATTAACTGCTATGACTTGCTTTTTAAGGATCAAATTTCTTATTGATCTTGATATGATAATTAGTCATAAGGACAATTATCTTTCTTTAATTGGATACTGATTACCTTTAATTATAAAGGATGTCCCAAATGATAAGTGCAAACTTAAACAATGTGTTTGTCTATTGGAATATCCTAACTCCATCTCTCGTCTTGAATATTGAATATTGGACCTAAGACTATTCTTCCACTTCAATCAGTCTGTGCCTCTGAAGGAACGCCTTTATATTCTATCAACTTGATTGCAATTCATCCTAAAGCTCAAGCTATAACTGATACTGGAGTGCAATTATTAGTGACGACTGATCATATATTAAAGATCCAGGCAACCTTAACCCTCACATCTGGTGGCTTAACCTGTCCTGGCATCCTTGATCCTGCATATAATTAAACTGTTCTAGTTTTATTCGCTAAACTTACCTCTTGACCTATAAAGTTGAATCAGAATAATCCTATCGCTTATGTATGGCCTACTTCTGTAAATAAAATATTATCTGTCTCTGGATGTGGGGAGTTATGCAAGTTTTGGTTGGATGACCCCCTATCACTGCAAGCGTCAAAGTTGAATATGAAGATCTACTTACTCCAGAAGAACAACAAGCAGATGAGGCTCTAATTGAAGATTTTGTGGATATATTTGCCAATAGCTCTAAAGATTTTAGGGTTGATGAAAAATGTACAGCATCAGGTAAAAATGGGAGATACTCCACCTATTTTATCCTGGCCTTATCAAAAGTCTAAAGTTGAGGAGGCTCAAGTTTCAATGGAATAAAAACAACTCCTTGAAGATGGGCTATTAACGCCTTCCCAAAGTCCATGGGCTTCCCCTCTACTACTTATCCAAAAAAAGGATGGAGGTCATAGAGTGGTTATAGTTTTCGTCATCTTAACGTTGCTACCCAAAAAGTTTTATATTCATTACCTTGCATTGACGATTCATCAAGACTACTGTCTGGATCACAGTTCTTTTTGGTCATGGACCTTGCTAGTAGTTACTGGAAAATTGAACTGGCTCCTGAAGATCGTCAAAAATGTGCTTTAATTTCTAGTGAAGGGTTGTTTAAACCTACTCATATGCCGCAGGGGCTTTGTAATGCCCATGCTACCTTTCAAAGGGCCATGAGTGGCTTATTTAGTAATTTGAAACTTTTCTGCGTTTTAGTTTATTTAAATGATATTAATGTTTTTTCTTTTACTTTTAAAGAGTATTTAACCCATTTAAAAGAAGTTTTGACCAAATGCGCCAAGCTTCTCTCAAGCTAAAACCATTTAAGTGTGCGTTTTTATAGAACTGAGATGGAATTTTAGGTCATAAGGTTAATTGCAATGGGATTTTACTCTTGTCTAAAAGATTCAAGCCATTATAAACATGCCTTTTACCATGAACTTGTGCGATAGTCAAGTGTTTCTAGGGATGGTTGGTTATTACTGACAATATATTCCCCATTTTTGCTGAAATTGTGGAACTTTTAGTTTACTTACTACATAAAGAAGTTCCATTCTTATTGGAAAGGTCGCAGCAGCAAGTTTTTAATTGTTTATGTCAGGCTCTTATTAGTGCCCCAATTTTAGCTCAATCCAAATTTTTTATAGCTTTTTCTCTTATTTACATATGCCAGTGATGTAGCTATTGGGCTATTCTGGCTCAGCACGACTCCTATCTAGTAGATCATCCTATTGCCTTTTATAGTAAATCCCCATTCCAAAGCAGAACGCAATTATAGCGTTACTGAGAGAGTGTGTCTTGTGGTCCTATCAGCCATCAAGCATTTTCGCCCTTACCTCTATGGCAAACATTTTATTATCATCATGGATCATGCATCCCTAAAATGAGTAAAACAAATGAAGGATCCTGATGGACGCTTATTTAGGTGGGCTATAAATCTCCAGAATTATGTTTTTTAAATTCAACATCACGCTGGAGCTATACATCAAAATGCTGATAGACTCTCTCAATTACCTATCTGACTCTATTCACTGCTGAAGAGAATAAGATTTGTGACCTAATTGGCAGATCCAAACTATGGTATCATGAATCTAAGGACACTACGAAAAGCTACAATCTTTAACTGAGAATACTCAGATTAAAGAAGGTTCTTTTTATAAGAAGTCAGGATCTAAATGGCTACCTTTTATTTGGCCTTCTTCTAAAACTGATACTATTATGTAGGCTCATCAAGATGTGGGGCATGAAGCTGTCGCTAAGACTTTACAATGGTTAAGAAATCAATGTTATTGGGATAATATGCTGGAAACTTTGTACTATGTGTTGGAGACTTGTCTCACTTGCCAAAAATAATAAATTGGAAATCTAATATATCAACATAAAATTGTGGACCTTTGAAACCTTTTTCTATTGTGAGTATTGTTGTAGTTGGCCCCCTTCCTACAGCTACTTATAGACATCACTATATCACTCTGGATATTGACCATTTTATTAAATGGATTGAAGCTGTCTCTGATTCCACTATCACCGCTAAGTCTACTGCGTCCTTCCTTTTTAAGAAATTTTTCACCCAACATGGTAGCCCAAAAGTACTATTATCTGATATTAGGATCATTTTCATTTCACAGTTAGTATCAGAGCTTACTAAATTGATGGGTACCTATCAGTTGTTTACAGATCCTTATACTCCTTCTACTAATGGTGCAGTTGAATGAGCTAATGGTACCTGGTAGCCATTCTGCAAAAGATGGCTTCAACTGACCCTAGTAGATTAAATCTATACTTATATAGCGCAATTTTGACTTACAGGGCTAGCTAACATTATAAAATTGAAATGTATCCTTTTAAGGTTCTGTATGACTGGCATCCTATTCTACCCTCCAGTGTAAAACTTATATTTGATACTGCTACCCCACAAACTAATAAATTAGCTATGAGAAGGTTAGCTGACGAAATTATCATAGTGCAATTCTAAACTTTAAGTTTTCTTGCTACTAAAACTTCAAAAGAATGACTTAGTACCAATGCTACCTGTCCTACCTTACCTGTATATCAAGTAGGAGATATTGTTCTCTTTTATCACCATAAATCTTGAGGACAAATTCACAAACTTGATAACTTATGGTTTGGAACCTATTGTATTATCTATCATCAGGGTATTGAATATTCCATTTCAGCTATTGACACTGGGACTGTTATCAATAGAGTTCATAGTAGATTTCTTAGTAAGTACGTGACCCCCAGGCAAGATCTTGAGGGGGCATTGTAGAGAATTCACCTGTGATGACCAATTATAATCAAGATCAAGGTTTAGTGTCTCAGTCTAATAAGGTTATAGAAAATCTATTGAAATATCTGATTTTCTTTTAGATCAATAATCACCTCTTTGGAGTTATCAGTTGCATCCTCCTGAAGGGGATAAGCCTTCTGAGGAGGTTAAGCATTCTGAAAAGGCAGATCCCACAATGTGAAGGCTGATTTCATCTAACAAAAATCATATCAGATTGGGCAATCATCCATATCAATCCTCTAACAGAAGGTATCTTACCTTGTTTGAAGCACAAATTCCTTATGAAGACATATTAATCTATCCTATAATTATCTCTAAATTTTAACTAATAAGCACAACATATTTTGTCTCATGTAATTACCTGATGGTCAACTCAAGAAATAATATCGTTATTCTATTTAAAATCCACTATTGCAACAAAACTAACAAATTTAGTGCCATATTTTAACTCTCGCTAAAGCCACAAAACTAATAATTTTATAGCCTTTGTAGCACCTCAATATCAAATTTTCAAATGAAAATCCAATTCGTTTTGGAACACCCACTGAAATTATTATGCTCACCCATCAAAACCTTTAGAAATCATCTTTGGCAAACTACAGTCATCACAAGGGCTACCCCTGCACAAAACTGCTCCATACGTCCTATTGAAACATTATGCTGTAACTCCAATGTGAACGCATGATCATCCAGAACTGAATCCAATGGATCAGACATATGAGAAAGCTTGTCAAAAGTACAAAGGTCCTACCAGAAGGATCCACCATCCCAACCATGGTAAAACTGTCATCTTGGACACCTGTAAAGTACACGCCCATTAAGAGAGACATTCTTGAGCATCATGGCATGTCCTACCACAAATTAAAACAGTGGGAGGCACTGCAGTTCTCATACTCCACAGAAGCTCAGTAAATCTTGAAGGACATTGCACCCGCCATTGCAGCCATTTGGCAAGATAACAAATTCTCTGCCTTAGCCACCAACACTGGCTCAACATAAAAATAACACTAGACATAAAAGTGTTTTTTAAGTCAATGTGGATCTGAACAGAAGATGTACTCAAGTGGATGAAATTCCTGCTCAAATACCAAATCATCGAAGCAGCCATCTAAGAGACTGAAGTTGGCATATGCTAAAGCTTAGATGTTTGCTGGCATTGATCTCACAATGTGATGGAATACAATAGAGCTGGAATCCCATCAAAATTCGCCCATGCCACAGGATCTTGGGCCTCAGCCCACCGGAGCTGGTCAGTTACACAAAATTATTCCAAACGTTTCAAACGCCCTGAATAGGCTCTCCATGATATCCCAGTTGACGTCATATTAGGATGGTACAATACCACGTTCTCTCCAGAAAAGCCCTGCCATGGGTTGCATCTGGGTTCAAGGTGACTAAGCCTTACACTGGTCATATACCCACATTCTGCCAGTGACTGCATCTGATATGATGAAGGTGGATTGGACAAAGGAGAAGGCATCAGAGTGGAGACCCTTTCCAGGATTAATTGCCAGAAGAAGCCATTAACTGGTCATCCAACGAGTTTGCCCCAATGGAAATGAAATACTGGTTATGCATGGGAGTCAATATTGATAAGTTTGCGAGTGGGCGAGTCTGGGGGTAATGAAGACAATTCAAAAGATGCTGCAAGGCTGCACATTGCCCATTATGGAATGAAAGATCTGGCGAGACATTGCCAAACTTGCTGAGGCGGCTGACTGGGACGCCGTGGGTTTCACCCCAGACCGTCCAGCTGTGGATGGAGCATGAAGTCTCCACATGCAGCAGCAGTAATGAAGGGGGTCACAACTACCAATTTCAGCTACAAATGGCTCAAGGTGGTAATTTTGATCAAGATCATCTAGGACTGGAAGCAGTCTAATTACAGAGCCATGAGTAGCTGCCCCATACAACGCAAAAAGATTCTACCGCTGTGAGGGATTTCAATGGTGCAAAGCAGGTGTAATGGCAACCTTGGTGAGAATTTTTAATGATATGGGTTGGAACAGCACAATGGTAAGAGACTGACGCTAGCAAAGTTCAATCATGTTAGAAGCTCTCCAGCAGTACCTACACCCAATATGCAGACCCAAAGCTTCCTTCCTTTGGTACTGGCTGGGATTCTCACCAACCGACACCCTCAATTGGCAAAATTTAGAAATTGGGGCCAAAAGGGCCAAAATATTAATTGTCAAGGTATTAGCATCTGCCAGATTAAGGCATTCCTAAACTGAGGCTTCAGCCTCAATTAATAGCACAGCTGATTTATGAAAAAGAAGGCCCCCTCCAATGTACTGAAACCCAATTATAAGACCAAGTCTTACAGCACCGTGGTAGCACAAGCTAATGATAATATGTGGAATGGAGCAGGCATTACATTGTATCTGACAACTTATCAGTGGGGTCTTCACGGACTTCCAGGCACCAAAGTTGTACTTAAGGGCGCCATTTAAATACATCTAAAGTTGGTGGAGGAGAAGTGTTCTGACTTAATCATGTCAATCTACCATGGGCTCAAAGAGGTGTTAATATGGGGGATTTTAACCACCACTGGGTACTCAAATGTGGGTATGTTGACATTGTGGTCCTGGGCGAACTCAACCAGAATAAGCTCCTTTAAAGTGGGATCATATATAATGGAATCTACCTGAGAATGGATCCTGGCCCAATACGCAAATCAGACCACCTAATGGGTTACATTCCAGAACTTGCCAATGGATCAGGAGAGGGAATGGGTACATGAGGCAATCCAAGCTATCCTCTCATGTTATGGGGAAGTACGAGAGTTTTGGCAAGCCAATGGCAACTATATCGCAAAACGCCTTTGCCCTTAAACCACCAAAGCACTCCATGAACCAGCTCCGTGGATGAAATTAAACAACATAACCCTACCCCGGTTCATCCGCCTTCCCAGGCTGAGCAGAGTCGTCTATGTAGAGCAGGAAGGTGAAAAGCAGATTTTCCAGTTCTGCTACCAGACTGGCCACATGATGGCACAGTGTCATCACAAAAAGGGAAACCCCCACTAGTAAAACTATGACCCTGTATTTAGAGTCACTAAATCTGGGACAAAAACCTTCCTTAGGCCCAAGGCAAGGAGTGGATAATGTGCAACTTTATGGAGGTCGCAGATATGAAACTCCAACAACAAGGGTTGGATGTCACCCATAGGGAGGCTTGGAAAAAGAATCCGCCAAGCAACCTGAAGCAGATGATGAGCCGTTCATGAACTTAATCCTGAGGCCTATAGGGTGGATGAGGGAACATGTCCTAACCTGTTATTACCCTCCTGTCCCAAGAAGAATGGACAATTTGAGAGGAGGAACAAAGGCAGAAAGCAGGCCCCAAGAGATTGCCTATAAAGTGACACCCAGTGCCAGAATTATTAAATCGGCCCACAAGCCTGCCAAATCAAAAATGGGTAAAAAATCAGCACGGAAATCGTCAGCAAACACACCAGATGCTGAAAAGCAACCAACCACCAAATCAAGAAAGTTGCAATGTCAGCCGACCACATTCCAAAGAAAAATACCTGTACCACCAAAAAATCCAATAACAGGTTGAGAAATCTCTTGGAAAATGGGGCAGTCACCTCTGTTTCACCAGAAGAAATGAAGGAGATTCCAGAATTGGTGCTAAAACCATCCACGTTGTTGATTGACAAGGAGGCGGGGATGGAAATGGAATATAGTTCACAAGATGCCCAGCAAGAATCACCCATGCCAACCAACTGACCTCACAAGACACCAACTACCCCATGACCACCCTCAGCAACATCAGCCATCAAAAACCTCACATCAGTTCGCAACTCCATTTACAACCTAGATAACACTACTAAACCTCATACCCATGGATCAGGCAGCCAGAAATGAGGATAGAGACCACAAATTCTTGGGGAATATTGATCATGCAAATGATGAAGAGGAAAATATACTCTTTTAAGACAAATAAAAAGTTGATCTAATTTTAATTTCTTAAACCCAAGAAGGCAACCAAAAGGAGATAGTGCTAAACTCAAACTGCAATGCAACAAATCACCCAAGGTCCTGATAAATAATGTGCCAAGCCCTCTGGACGGATCATGTGGCGATCATTGCACTTAACAAGAACGCGGACCTGGTATCTGTGGAGGAGGCCCACACCAGGAGAAACCAAGTAGCAACCACTACAAATAGGGAAACTGATAGAAGCCTTTGAGTAGTCACTGTATATGCCCTGCCAAAGCCCAACGAGAACCAAGTTTTTTGGCAATTTTATATTAGAGGTACAAACTGAGTCAGCCACGGGCATATCAGGATACCTTAACAGTTGGACAAAAATATGTCAGGATAAGTTCCCTATGAGTGAGCAGCCCAACCGTAAGGCCAATGATATGCTTGAGTACCTGGTCAAATCAGGGATGTGCCTTACAATTGATGAGGAGGATGACGATCCTAATAAACTCACAAGTTGATCATATGACTCTAGCGGGGCACTGCAGACAGGTTTGCGCCTGTACTACAAGCTAGTGTCATCTTATATCATGCTGCTAACATTTAACAGCGAGGTTTAACATAAACTACAAAAGTGACTATATGATCATCTGTGTGGAATTGACCTGGATGAACCCAAAACACTGTTAATGGCAGATTGCTAGCCACGCTGATGGACAGAAAGTGGAGACGGACAATTGAAGCAGGTCTTGATTAACTGATCGTATATATGGTCTGCCAACCAGGAAATAATCCCCTGGAACGATGGGTACAGATCAAGTTAAATTATGCATGTTAATATGAAGTTTGTAAAACAAAGACCTACAAATGAACTGCCACCGTGAAACTTCTGAAGAATGCCCTGGAGTGCCTAAGCTTTCCTGGTGGGACATCAAAGACTGGTGGAGTGAGTACAATGTGACTCACAGATGCTATTGGGCCTTAATGATCAAATAGAACTTGGAGCACCAGGTTAATGCTACCTATCAATATCAAAACCTAATGGGGGTGATGACCAAGGAGGGACTAGCATCACTCAAAGAAATTTTAATCTAGGCCAAGAACTGTAAGATAGAAACCTCAACGAGAAAAGTGGCATCTGACCTTTAATTAATTAAACGTGAGATCAAATGGTTTTATGGTAAATTATCCTAACACCGTAAGATGAGAAAAACGTCAATGGAAGCCCTAATTGACCTAGCCAAGCTGGCACTAGGGGATTTTTCGTCAGATGATGTCTATAAGATGCCCGCCAAAATCACAATTGAAGAAGTCAAGCAAGCGTTAAAGGTTTCATTATAGAAGAAATTGCTGGGGCTCAACAACATGTGCACAGAAATCTATAGCTTTCCATGACTAAGTTGTACTGGAGGTTGTAAATATCTTCAACTCTTTCCTGAAAATTGGAAGACAAGTACCTGGAGGCCAGGAGACCCAAAATTGTACTCTTGTACAATAAGGGGCTCCAACTCCAACTTCTTAACTGGCGCTTGATAGCATTATTCAATGGGGACTAAAAACTTCTCACATGCATCTTATTGAATCAGCTCATGGCAATGGCACTGCAAATGCTTCATCAGGCCCAAAATGGGCTTATCAGGGGCGCACTATCTGGGACAGTATTGGTACAGTCCATAACGTGCTACAGGACCCATGGTGATCCAAACAGGGCTATCACATGTTCCTCGACATGGAGAAGGCCTATGATTGAGTATCATGGTCCTTCTTTCATGCAGCGTTGAAGGTGGCTGGTATCCCTGCAACCTTTTGCTCATGGCTCTCAAAGCTGTATTCAGGTATGACAACAAAGGTGATTATTACTGACGGGCTTGTCAACGAAATCCCAATTGACCAGGGTCTCCATCAAGGCGACCCCATGTCACTGATGTTTTTTAACTTTGTAGCTAACGTCTTCTTAGCTGAAGTGGATGCAAAACTCTGGGGCCTAGTCCACCCCAACCAATGGCCACTGAAAATGTTAGCTTTCACTGATGATATTGTAGTAGGTATCAGCTCTCTGACCGAATTCCAAAACGCTAAGGAGCTCCTGAGTCTATATCAGTCAGTATCAAATGCAAAGATAAGCTTGGATAAAACTGCCATAATTAGGATTGGTGTACCAAATTTTAGCCAACCTTCTGACATAGCGCTAAACCAGAACATGAAAACGATCTGTATCCTCATAATCCTTTTTAATGACAAAGGTCTGGCGGTACTCAAAACTAAACAGGAGGTATTATCAAGTCTGACAAACCATATGGCCTCCTGGAAAAAAGTGCCTTACCTCAAGGAGAAAGTACTAGCCATCAATACCTTCATCTTCTCCAAGCTCTGGTACGTTGCACATTTGTTATTAATGAGCTCAAGCCTGGAGAAGAAAATTAAGACCATGTTTTGCACGTTCTTATAGTTCAAGGCGAAAGAAGCACTGACTAGCCTTAAAACCTTATTCAAGCCAAAGCTCAAAAGGGGCATGGGTCTACTGTACTTCAAGTCCCACGCTTGGTGTATCTGGACCAAGTCATTCCTCAGGTTGATGTAGATGCACATGCGTTGCCTAAACCTTGCTTGAAACGTGAATTGGGCTAGAGCCCAGGGTCTTCAGGTGCCAGTCTCTGCACACACACTGTGAAAATGGATGGTAAATCATCCCCAAATACCGATCAGAGAGGCAGCGCCTACTCTTGGTGCATGTGCAATCGGGCAGTGTGACTAGGAGGCTGGGCATCAAAGCCTCAAAACACAGTTCCAACCAAATATGCAGAGATGTCAAATCGTGTAATTATGCAATGATTTTCGCAATAAGCTTGGAGGAGTGCAATCAAATTGCTTATGAATATGTGACCAAGGGCATCAAAATTTTCTTTAAATAAACCAATTGAATATGAGGATTTGCTCCTTAAACCAGAATGCCACCAACCCACTTGACTTAAAATTCTGAATGACTGGGCGGCCAAAGGCCACAGTACTAAACACATAAAAGGAGTTAATATCAGGTCTTAATTTCCAAATGAGTACATCAAAACAATGGTCAGTCAACTGGTGGATTCTAAACTAGGTATCAAGTCTGGCAAGCATAATGGACTGTACTACCTGCACAAGGACTGCCCCATATGCGCTGAACTGAAAGCAGATATTGGCCACCAATCACATGACTGTGCCGTTTTACAAAAATACTGGTCCACAATGCAATTCCTGCTCTTAGGCATTAATTGCGATCAGATTTACACTCATTGCAGGACCTATTTTTTGTGATGACCCTACAAATAGCACAATCAACTATGAGCCTTCTTCTACAATTACTGTGTATGGGTAATACACTCAGCCTTAATTGACAAGAGTCTTGACAATGAGCGCCCCATCACAAGAGTTTGGTGCTGAAGACCATTTTTTCATTTCCAATCAGCTCCATCTGATAGCTAAATTTTTGCACTTAATTCCTGGGTGCTACAAAGCCACATGCTTGGCTTTCCCCACCGGATCACTCATCATATTTGATGAAGCATCAAATTGACTCAAGATTCAATGGCCTGTATGCTTGATGATGCTAGAACTGTGGCTAGAAATGACAATCACTGCCCAGTAATGGTCAGAGGTGCTAGTGAACTAGCGGCCCATATTCCCAGCCCTTAATTTTTGGCTGAATCAACTGTATTCCGCCCTCTCCTCTTACTTTCTCATTTAATTTTTAATTTTTGTAAAGTATGGAGTTTCACAAAAAAGTGTGCACAAATGTAACTACAAGCTAAGGTGGGGTAAAAATATGATGACAGGTTATTAATCTGTTACTGCTAGGACAAACACAAAGCCCTCCTTCCCCTCTTACAATATTCAATTAATGACATGAAAATTTTTAATAATAAAACAAAATAGGTTTTGATAATCAGTTGGTTGTTTTTTGTTTTATAAGTTCAAAAATTGGTTTTAATTATGTGTTGATAGTATTTGGCCAATTTGATAGTATAATTGGTTTTAGCTAAATGGTTGATGATTTATCTAAAATGGATAATTAATTTGATATTGGCCAAGTGATTGGTGGGTGGAACAATTAATAGATTTAATGGCCTTTGAACTTATTGATGGCCATCTACAAACATTTAAACTAGATTATTAATTATAATCCTCTGGTAAACTATAAACATAAGCAAAGCTAGAGAAGTTTGACTAGATTTTATAACTAAAGATCGAGCTTTTAGGATTCTCACAAGCAATCTATAATATAACTTATACTCTAAAGCACATAATATAAATTGGAAAAATCAAATTTACAACCAAAAAATTTATCATTTTGTTCAGTTAGCCCCAAAGATTTCATCTAATTCAATGAATGTGGCTCCTATCTGGGATGGGACGCATGTCTGCTACTATGGTTTATCCTACCTTAAAATAATGCAGTGGTGAGCTTAAATATACAATCTGTTAATGTCATGTCATGATATAGCCTGTTACCTTGAAGCCCAATTGTGGATTTGCTACATGCTACTATGTTTTACTAACCCTAAACTATACACAAGTGGGCTCAAATCTTCCAAACTTATCTGTTGTCATTTTTCTTTCCCTAGCCGTCCACCTTTCAAGGGCCCCTACAAACTTATTTTGATTTTTTCTGCCATGACCTAGCCTTACACCTTGAAGTACAATTGTACAGGTGCTACCTGCTACTATGGTTTACCCTGCCCCAAATTATGCAGTGGGAGATTAAATATTCCAAACTTATCTATTGTGTACTGCCTTTAAAAAGCCTACCACTTTGCAGAATAAAAGTTGAGGTGCTGCCTGCTACTATGGTTGTCCCTAGCCTTATTATACATTGGTTCATTTAAATCTTCTAAAATTATGTTATCCTAACTTGACATAGCCGTTAAAAATTGCAGCCCAATTGCAGAGGTGTTACCTGCTATCATGTTTTACCCTGCATATATTAGGAAAGAGTGGGATTAAATATAATAAACTTTTTTATAGTGTCAAACCTTAACCAAGCCTGCCACCTTCTTCCCAATTATGGATGTGATAACTGTACTATATTTCACCCTACCTTAAATTATGCATAGATGGGCTCAAATCTGACAAACTTGGTTTTTGTTTCCTATCTTGTCTTAACCTGCCACCTTGAAGCCCAATTGTGAAGTTGATACCTGCACTATGTTTTGCCCTACCTATATTATGCGCTGGTTGGCTCAAGCCTTCCAAACTTATCTTTTGTTTACTATCTAGGATTGACCTGTTAATTGAAGCCTAAAATGTGAAGGCGGCCTACTAACAAGTTTTAATCTACCTAAATAATGCAGAGATAGCTCAAAACTTCCAAACTTATCTGTTGTTAATTGTCTTGACCTAGACTGCCCCCTTGAATCCCAATAGTGAAAGTGATACTGCTATTATGTTCTACCTAACATTAAATTATGCACAGAGGGATCAAGTTCATCAAACTTAGTTGTTGTCCTGCCTTGATCCAATATTCCACCTTGTAGAATAGAAGTGGAGGTGTTACCTGAAACTTTTTACCCTTCTTAATTATGTACAATTGGTATCATGTTTTTAAGAATTATATGTTGTTGTCATTCCTTGTCTTAGCCTGCCACCTTGCAGCCCAATTGCAGAGGCGCTCCTGAAATTATATTTTATCTTGCATAATTTATGCACAAGTGAGCTCAAATTTGCCAAACTTTTTGTTGTGTCATGCATTGACTTAGCTTACCACCTTGCAGCCCAATTAAACAAGGTGTTTTCTGCTACTATATTTTACTCTACACTAAATTATGCACAAGTGGCCTTAAGTCTGCCAAACTTATTTTTTTGTAATGCTTTGGCTTAGCCTGCCACCTTGCAGCCTAATTGTGAAGCTGATACCTGCTACTATAATTTCCAAATTTTATTTGAGATGGGCCGACCTGGGGATGATACCACACCAATTAAGGATAAAGTGGATTTGAATTAATAGAAAAGGAGGATAAAACGCAGAAAACCTCCATGTGCAGCGTATGATAGGCCAGAAACTCCATGGACCCTATTTGGTATCTCAGTTCAGGGCATTGTTGTGCACCGCTAACACAGTCATAGTCATCCCTTACCCAAAATTCATGTACCAGAATCAAACTTGGGGAGGAAGTGGTAGAGGGTCCATATTCTACCACTGGGATATCCTCCCTACCTGCTACTATAGTTTGGCCTACCCTAAATCATGGGTAATTGTTACGTTTTTAGCCAATGGTGCAAGCTAAACTGGCTTAACCCGGGAATTAAGGATATATACTCACTTTTCTAATGAAGCTCCTGCTTTTAATTGGGAAGTAGATTCTCCATTGGCATGATAATAGCCAATTAACTCAAGTATGCTTACTGTTATTAAGTTTATGGCAACAGCAAATACAAGGCCTTTGTATTAGTAAAAAATAGGATGTGTTTAATTTATATTGGGGACTAATTCTCTGGCAGGTATAACTGAGTATTTCTTTGCAGGAAGTATAAACTCACACAACTATCTAATATAGATGTAATGCATTGGATAAGAGTGACAAACAGATGACAGATAGAAAACAATAATTAATAAAGATGATATATGATTATCTTATATGAAGATATTTTATTAATTGGCCAGGCGCCAGTATTATATGCCTTTCTGGAATCTCCTGGCCAAAGTATTATTAGATGAGTTCATTCATATTATGACAATTCTCTGTTGATTATTGCACTAATTATGAAACATCCCCAAGTCAATTTGGCTCATAAATTGGCTGAAAATAACAATTGCTTCAGCCCAATTGATGGCAATTCTACTTTTGTGATTGGGATGATTTTGGATGTGAAACTCAACATTAAAATATTAGTAATTAAAGCTAAATCATAATTTGACAAATAACAATAAATGGGGATAAAAAGAGAAGTGACTAATAAACATGACGCACACCTAATTAGGACATTGATAGGCCTTTAATAACACTAGATACGCCCTTAATTAAAACATCTACGCCCAAGTGCTTGATAAATCAATTTCATTAATTAAACCAAAATTTCGCCTTAGTGTATTAATCTCAGTGAACTAATTTAGGAGGTGCAATCTAGTTAATGCCGTGAGACCACTTTGCACCTGAGTGGTCTCTTAATTGGATGTAATAATGTTATATCATAGCTATATTTTGCTACAAAAACTGGGATGATTTAAGTAAAACTGAGGCAGTTTCAAGATGAATCCAATTATGCAGATTATGCAGATAAATCAAGGAGGATCAAGGGATCCATCAATGGAGTTAATCTATCAGCATTAATGGTTTTCTTAAATGGTTTATTTTTGAGTCAACCATCAAAATCTAACTGTAATTTAGCACAAATCTTAAAACTTATCTGTTGTTATCATGTCTTGCCCTAGTCTGCCACCTTTAAATGACCCTTGATAAACTTATTTCATTGCTTTGTCCTACGTTGACCTAGCCTGTCATCTTACAGCATGATTTGTAGGTGCTACTTATTACTATATTTTACCCTACACTAAATTTTGAACATGTGCTTACAGATTCTTTAAACTTAGTTGTTGTTATCATGACTTCAACTAGCCTGCCACCTTGAAGCCCAATTGTGTAAGTGCTAGTTACTACTAAATTGTACCCTATACTAAATAATACACAAGTAAGATCATGTCTTTCAAACTTATTTGTTGTCATGCCTTGACTTATCCTGCCACCTAGCAGCATAATCATGAAGATGATATCTGATGATATATCTTACCCTACCCTAAAATTATGAGTAAAATGAGATCAAATCTACCAAAGTTATCTGTTTTTGTCATGCCTTGGCCTAGAATGTCACTTTCCAAGGACACTTGATAAACTTATTTGATTGTTTTGTCCTGCATTGACCTAGCCTGTCACCTTAGAGCTCAATTGTGGAGGTGCTACTTGTCACTATATTTTAGTCTGCTCTAAAATATACAGAGGAGGGCTCAAGTCTACCAAATTTATCTGTTGTTTCGTGCTTTTCTTATCCTGTCACCTTGCAGCTCGACCTTGGAAGTGCTACATATTACTATATTTTACTGCCCAAATTATACACAGGTGGGCTTAAATATACCAAACTTATCTGCTGGTGTCAAGATTTGGCCTACAACTTACAGCCCAAATCCTGAGGTGCTAATTGCTAGTGTTTTTTATTTTATCCTACTATACAGAGTGATCTAAAGCTTTTCCAATCTTATTTGTTGTAGTCATGCCCTGACCTAGAGTACCACCTTGCAGCCCAATTATGGTATTTATATCTGCTACTATAATTTACCCTACATGTAAATTATGCACAGGTGGACTCAACTTCTCCAAACTTATAAATTGTTTTCTGCCTTGCATAAAAAGCCACCTTGCAGCCAAGCAGTGTTAAAAAGTGTTACTATATTTTACCCTACACTAAATTAAAGGCATATGGGTTTAAATTTTACAAATTTTGTTGTCATGACTTGGTGTAAGAAATTTAACTTATAGGAGTTGATTATCAGAGGTCAACCCTGGTAATCTTTCTACTGCACAGGTTCAGTTTTCTCATGCACTCCGCGTTGTAAGAATATATACAATCTGATAATAGTATGATGACTATTATCCATAGTTGAGTTAGAATTATCTTCAGGCCCAACGCTTTGGCTAGTATTTCTGATAATACTAAGAATTGCACTCTTAGGGATTCGTTCCCTATAATCCTTTCCACTCAATCTTCATTAAGATCCTCTGATGACAGTCTCCTTTGGCCCAACACACAGTTGGCAGCAATCCCTTAGCCGTGGTTCCCTTCATCTCTAGATCCCTGCTCAGATCTCTACTCTTTTCTGAGAGTCTAACAATTATTGCCTTCTGCAATAATATCCTTGAGATGGAATCTTCACGCTAGATGCTGATAGTCTAACTATTACTGGATCTACAGTCAAATCAATAACGTTCTTTATTAATTCTTATCCATCTGTAAATATGTGTGTGTCTTAATGTGTGTTTTTTATTATAGTGAATTCTAGGGAATTTATAGGGGATTCAGCTGTCTAACCCTCAGTCAATACCTCTTCGATGAAACAGCAGCCATTGCCATTGAATCACCCTTCCTCATCTCAGCAGCAATGGTCTTCCCCATCCTGACTAGGATTCTTATGTTAGACATCCTTGAGACCTCAAACGGAAAGAGTTGGAAACATATCCTTAACGTTTTCCTCTCAATCCAAGTGAATCATCCATAATTGGCTAGCGACCTGCTTAGATAATGAGACTTTTTACCCATTATGGCAGGTCACTTCACTAACCAATTGATTTTCTAGTTGCAGACAGCATCACTCGCCTCGAAACTCATTAAACATTCCCAATCAGTTGGTGATGAAACCTGACCAATCCCAATCAGTACACCTGATAGTTAGTTACTATCAGATGCCCTTATTTCGTTGGCCACTCTTTCAAAA
>JAKSZP010007442.1:0-24202 GCA_022478985.1 Massospora cicadina
GGGTCTTATTTATATTTTGGTCTCACATTTGGGTTCCCCCCTCCTTCTGAACTGAGGTATTCCGTGCACATCACGATCCCCCCATGGTCAGTCACCCTGGTACTCAGAAATGCATCGATTTGATCAAATGGACCTACAATTGGGCGGGTTTGACAAAAGAAGTTCCAGCTTGGATCGCTGACTGCATTACTTGTGCTCAGGCTAAGTCAGACCTCTCCAGTAGAAACAGTCTTTTACACCTCTTACAACAGGCGGAGGGTCCTTTGACGTCAGTGCTGTGGATTTAATCATCAAAAACCCTGCTCTAATGGGTTCACAGCGGTGTTGGTGGTGGTGGATCATTTCACAAAATTTTCCCTTTTCATTCCTTGCCATTCCGCAATTATGTCAGAGGAGACTGCCCACCTTTTTGTGCATCATGTGTTCTCAATGTTTGGTCTCCCACAGGAGATTATTAGCAGCTGTGGTTCACAGTTTACGGAGTGGTTTTGGAGTGAACTCCTATCTATCCTAAAAATATTCCCCTGCCATACTACAACGTACCATCTCCAGTCCAATGGACAGACCGAGCGAGTCAACCAGTCCTCAAACAGTACCTGCGTTGCTATGCTGCGGCTGCACAAGACACCTGGGCCAACGACCTCCCCTCGCCCAATTCGCTTATAACAATATAACGCACATGTCTATGGGATTTTCGCCCTACAAAGCGACGTTGGGTTGATCTTTCGTTTTTGGTCAGATCTTGCTTGCGGCCTGAGGTCCAATCTGCCATGGATCACACTGACCATATTAGGTCAACTCAATCCTTGGTGCGGGAACACCTCACCAAAGATATTGATGACTACAAGAGGTTTGCAGATTGTAAGCGGCTCCCAGGTCACAATATAACAGTGGGCTCCTATGTTATGCTTGATACCAGCCATTTATGTATTCAAGCGCCTTCTTGTAAATTCTTGAGTAAGCGTTCTGGCCCCCATTTGGTGGAAGAGGTGTTGGGTAATGGTGCATTCCAGTTGAAGCTTTCAGCTCACTGGAAACAGCATCCTGTCTTCCACGTTTCCCAGCTGTCACCTTTTAAGGGTACAGTCCCCGCAGAACCCAAACCAATCATCATTAAGGTTGTGGAAGAGGCTGAGGTGGAGAACATCCTGGCATCCTGCAAGTCCCGCCAGTCCATTCAATATCTCATGGCTTGGAAAGGTTATCCAGCTTATTAGAACAGTTGGGTCAAGGCACGCAATTGCGCAAACTGTATGGAATTGGTTGAAGCATTTCACAAAACCCAACCCAATGCTCCCTGCCCTTCCCAAAATCTGTGACGGTAATGGAGATCAAGTTACCCAAGGCGCACAAGAATGTGGCTTTTGTACAGTTTCCCAGTGGTGGGGCCCTTCTCTTGGAAAAAGGAAAGGGTAATGTAAGTCTTGGGGAACATCCTCTAGGCGTTGATTGGTCCATCTTCCCATTCCTGAGCAAGAAGACACTAAAGAGGATGGCTGTACCCCTCATTACTCAGGGAGATCTCGCTCACATGGTAGATGAGCGCTGGGTAACAGCTCTCCCACTTTGGATCCCACTTCCAGTACCCACACTCACCATGGCAGAACTGCTACAGGGAATCAGTGAGATATGCGTTGAGATCGCTGAAATGAAATTGATTGGAACTAATTTGAGTGGCAATCAGCCCAATTCTCAGATTTCAAATGGTCAAAAAGGTATGAAGATCGATCTATCAGCCAAAATGCCTGACAGTTGCAATTTGGTTAATACAACAATCAAAAAGTCACCCCCCCTCCTAAAGTCATCAGGGATAATTCCCAATGGGCAGGTAACAGCTTTGGATACCATCAACAAGGGTTCAAAGCTCCCCGCAGCAAATTGGGTGTTGCGCCTGATGCAATGCTACTGACCAAATGAATGGTCCAGTGACTGAGCATGGGTGGGCTGGATGTTCCAAACCTGTTACTAACCAAATGATCCCACCCCTATGTGGGGTGGCCTTGGGGGATTCCTGCTGCTTGTCAGGCTAAACGCTGTCACTCCAACCATCAGAAACGCAGTTGAGCCTCAGTTCAGACGTTTGAGGTTAAACCAACAGCAACTTGGACTGCTTCTGAATTCTTTGATGTCAGTTCCCAGTTAAATTATCTGTTCCCCATTCCCTGAACATTTTCCAGTTAGGTCAAACTTGTGGGACTTGATCCCGGCTTGTCCCCTCTAAATCAACTACTAACAATCAGTTGCATCACACTGAGAAGATTGTTGGTCAATTTTTATTTCTTAAATTTTCCATTAAGAAACCTTCCCCAAATACATAGTTTTTATATGTTGAGAATTAAACTGCCTCTTCTGCTGGCACTCTTATACCCCTCAGGGTTAACGGCTGTGTTCGTCTGGTATCTTATTTTGTGCCTGTATGAAATTCTGGCTCACTGGAAGATATTGGTGAAACTCCTTTCCAGGTTCATATTTGTCTGCCAGCAGCAGTGCATTGGGCATTCTGGTTTGCCGTTCGGGTGCTCTGGCACCTTGGCCAGCAGGCCAGTCTAATTCTTACTTGCTGTTCGCCTGACAGATGTGGGGTCTTCGCAATTGATGTGCTGGATGGTGTTTGAGAGAGCCTAGTGTAGGAGGAAGATTACACAATACTTGTGGAGCGCTATTTATTAGAGAGTGTTTTGGCCCTGAATGGCCAGTTGTGTCTTCTACAAAAAAAACCATAAAATTTAATAAAATCGCTTGTTAATAGAATATATATTTTTTATTAAAATTACAAATATCAGATTGGAATTATGAGCTCACCTGTGAGCATGGCGTGGCATTGGCGTCGTTCTTGGCCCTTTCTGGTCCCAGACCCTGCTGTTGATGTGCAGCGTCGTGAGGACAGTGGTGCAGGAATAAATGGCAATGACGAGGCATGGTGGAAGGGTTCAGGGATGGGATTTAGCAGGCCTGCCCCTAATATGGTTAGTGACATGGCTCTTACTTCCCAATTCCTTCGTGGCATATTGGCGCAAACCCTCCCATTACATTAGATGCAACTCAATTACATCTTTGTCGGTCTTGTGGGGGCCCCAAGAAGAGGTGGTAGCCCTAAGAGGGAAGGAATAGTATCGCCATGTTTTGACAGTGGTGATGGTAAGTTTCTCACTAACATTCATAATAAGAGAAGTGATTCAAGTATGTGGCACAAGTCCCGTGAAGGTGGTGGAGAGCCATAAAGGATCTACATTTCCAAAAGGTCGGGCGGCATTGCCCATGAAAGCTTTGAAGAAGATTCACCAAGTGGTGTCACAGATTCATTTTCAGGCATGGTTAAATCAAGCAATGGGAGGGGTGACCCCTTTCTCACTGCAGATTGCACAAATTGTGGAGGCACTACCCTCAGACCTAGTGGGGTGGGTGCAAGAATTGACTGAGGAGCAAGGTTGTCTCCCAGGATCCATGGATGAGTGTGTCAATTGGATTGACCGGGCTGCATGTCTGGATGACGCGCAGGACGAGGCATATTTTGCTTTGCTGATGGTGTGTCAGGGGCAAAGATTGGTTGAAGAATATGGGCGGACTTTCTGACCTTTGACAAAAGCAGCATGAGTATCATATTTGCAACAATCATGAATGTTTTGACAGGGGCTGCAAGTGGATATGTTGGCTGCTATGGCAGCTGATAAAGTTCAGAGTATGTTGGCTGAAGAAATTGTGTTGGCAATACAGGTTGAGAAACAATTGGCCTTAAAGAAAAACTGGCAGGAGGATTCTATGTATCCAGAAAGGGGCCAGTCGCTTGCAGTGGCTTGTAAAGGTCAAGGAGTTTGGCAGGGATCACCCAGGAATTTTGGAAATATCCATGGAGGGCTTCACCAGGGAAACGGTGAGGAGTTGGGGAGAACAGGAGGTCAGGGACCCAGGAAGAGTAATAGTCTCAGAACTACCTTAACTGCAAATTTGCAATATGAGACCTTTTTAACATTAAATCTACTTCTTTGATTTATCCTCAGTTATTTATTCCGATGGAGTTATATTTGCAAGGTTGGACGGAGAATGTGTTGGCCCTGGTGGATACAGGGGCTGAGGAAAACTATGTAGAATTCACCCTGGCAGAACGTTTGCAGTTGGGAATGAAGAAGGGTCCTGAGGTGGTATTCGCTGACATGTCGAGGAGAGCTCCCTCATGGCATTTGGTGCCTTAGGTAGTTGTTCAGAAGAACCAGTTTTGGTTCAGAGAGGGATCCTGTGCAATCAGAAATCTGGCCCATCCTGTGGTATTGGGGATGTGATGGTGGCATCATTTCCAACCCCAGGTTGATCTGCCACTTAATATAATTACTTTGAATCCACCAGCGGGGATACAGATTAGATGGAAGATGGAGTTTGGGAGTGATGTTCTGAGTGGATGCAGAAATATGGGTGAAATGCAGGATGTAGAGTTTCTGGAAAATTATATTGACTTTATGGGTGTATTTGGTTCTATTGGGAACTCACCTTTTTCTCCTACTGGTTCTTTTGCATTTTCATTTTAGTTCAAGGAAGGGTTGGAGCTTCCCAGAGGATGTCCGGTATACCCTCTTAATGAATGAGAAAAAGAAGCGTTGTAGGGCCATGTGAAATCTATGTTGGACAAAGGTTTGATCAAACCTTCTCAGTTGCCAGTGGTGTTCCTGTATTACTTGTACCAAAAGTGAGTGGTGAACTACGCCCATGCATAGATTTCGAACGTCTGAACATGGTCACTGAGCCTGATCTGTATCTAATGCCTTTGTTGGAGGATATTCTCCCAATAATTACCTGATGCACCATTTTTCAAAGTTAGACCTAGTGGACATGTTCATCAGATTCCAGTGAGACCAGAACAACAAAAATACACTGCATTTAAGTGTCACTTGGGGGTGTATCAATATCACATAATGCCGTTCAGTCTTAGAAATTCCCAGCGATATTACAGCGGATGATTGATCATGTCCTTGGGGGGATGATCAGTTGATGCTGTACCATCTATATAGATGATTTCTTGGTGTTTTCATGGTCATGAGAGGATCATGTCCAAGATGTCTGGGAAGTCCTGGGGGCAATTGTCTGGATGGGAATGAGATCAAAAACCTTTCAAGTATGAATTCAATCAAAATTTGGTGACGTTTCTACGCAACGTGGTTTTTCAGAATGGATTAGGAGTATGTCTGGATAAACTGCGTGCAGTATGAGCATGGAAGGCCCTAACTGATCAAATGGGGGTGCAGAGTTTTTTTGGGAACATTGAATTTCCTACATCAGTTTGTGAGGAGTCTTTCACAAGTGGCCCTACCTCTCATGCATCTAATACAGGATGTCCCATTTGTGTGGGGAAGAAAAGAGGAGCAAGCATTCAAATTACTAAAAGATAAGTTACTTACTGCGCCTTTCTTAGCCCATCCAGATCCTGGGAAGCCGTTTGTGGTAGAAACTGATGCCTCAAATTATGCTGTATGTGCAATGTTACTTCAGGAGGGGGAAAATGGGCTTAAACACCCCATGTGTTATTTTAGCCGCAAAATGCTCCTCGTTGAAACAAATTTCAATATACAATAAGGAACTGCTGGCGGTGATGGCGGCCTTGTGAGAATGGCAGCACCACCTGCTCTATTCCTGACACCCTTTCAATATTTGAATGGACCATAAAGAATTAGACTATTATTATGAACCCAGAAAGATGAACCAGCTGCAAGCCAGATGGCATGTGGAGCTAGTTCAATATAGCTTCAGGGTAGAATACTGGATAGGATTGTCAAATGTCCTAGCAGACTGGTTGAGTTAAGAAAAAGGCTTAGTATATAATAAGGAGGAATATGAGGGGTTTAATACATCCACAATGTTTTGGCTGGACCAATTTGTGATGATTGAGGGTGAGGGAAGTGAGTTGGGGGAGGAAGTCAGTTATAAGCAAATAAGGTCAGAATTCGTCCAGTTATTGGATGCCAAGATGAAGGAGGGATGGACGCACAAGCGCCATAGAGCCTTCATGAAGAGGCGTGAGGTGTTATACCAAAATTCTCACATATGGGTGCCCAACCCATCGTTACAATGGGAGGAAATTTGGATCTCTCATGATCATCTTTTGGCGGGTCATCTAGGAGTGGAGAAGACAGTGAAGTTGGTGCGACAGGACTATTTGTGGCTGGGTCTGCATAGGGATGTCAAGAAGTATGTGAGTGAGTGTTTGGTATGCAAAAAATAAAAACTCTCAAGGGAACCTCCATTGGGTAAGTTAAACCCACTGAAGATACCACGTGCACCATGGAGTTCAATTAGCGTCATTTCATAATGTGACTTCCAAAGGTGCAGGGGAAGGATGTGATGATGGTGGTCGTGGATAGACTGACCAAATAGGACAAGTTTTTCCCATGCACAGGGAGTTTTTCAGCAAAGGACGCAGTAAGGATCTTCATTGATGAAGTGTTCTCCTGGCATGGATTACCTGAGAAAAATATTCTGGTACGTGTTCCACAATTTGTCTAAAAATTCTGGTCAATTTTGTTGAGGAATTTGGAAATCAGGTCTGGTCAGTCCTCAGCATACCATCCCCAATCCAATGGACAGATGGAGAGGGGTGAATCAGATTCTCCGGAAGTATCTCTGGTATTATGTCTCTTATTGGCAGGATGACTAGGGTCTGTGGGTCTGGATGGCCCAGTTCACTTATAACAATCATTATCAATTGTCAACAGGAATGACTCCGTTTTTCACAAATCACGGCCTGAATCCCAGATTGAATGGGGGATCTGTGGGCGAAGTGTGTCAGGGGGCAGATGAGATGGAATGTATCATGTCAGAAATCAGGAAGAAGCTACAAGAAAATTTGGAGTGGACAGTGGCTTGGCAGAAGCAACAGGCAGATTGATGGAGAGTGCCAGATCCAGCGTTTGAGCCTGGGGACTGGGTATTGGTGGCAGGTAAGAACTATGCTGTTTCAGTTAAGAGTCATAAGCTGGGTCCAGATTTTTGGGACCATACCAGATCATTTGAGCCATTAATCAGTTTGATTTTGTATTAAGATTTCCAAAAGGTTCTAAAGCCCATCCAGTGATTAATGCTTCCCAGTTACGGGCGTTCAAATGAATAGGTCTGGATCAACCAGGTCCATTAAACCCTAGGGAAGGGGATGTTACATAATACGGGGTGGAACAGATTTTGGATTTGAGATGGGTGAGGGGCCAGCAGCAACTGCTGGTGAAGTAAGAAGGCTATCCAGGGGAGGAGGCAACGTGGCAGATGAAAAAAGACTGCATGCGATGCCCAAGGAAGGTCCAGGAGTTTTGGACCTCACAGGTGGGGTGATGTAACGGATCAGGTGGCACCTGATCCATACAATGTCTCAAATTAGGTGGTATTCAATCCAAATATTGCTTTAATACAAAGGGCCTCAAACTAGAGGAATTCAGAGTTAGCAAGATTTGACATCTCAAAACTGAAATGCATCTGAGAAAATATTACATAAGGCTTACGCATGGTGTGGATGATGATCTGGTGGGATATGGGGTCTTCACAATTGATGTGCTGGACGGTGTTCAAGAGAGCCTAGCATAGGGAGCGCTTACAAAATACTTGTGGAGTGCTATTTATTAGAGATTGTTTTAGTACTGAATGTCCAGTTGCATCTCTATGAAAAACCAGAAAATTTAATAAAAATCACTTGCTAATAAAATATATTATTTTATTAAAACTATAAGTATCATATTGGAATTATGAGCTCAACCAGTGAGCATGGCGTGGCATTGGCGTCGTTCTTGGCCCTTTCCTGGTCCCAGACCCTGCTGTTGATGTGCAGCGTCGTGAGGACAGTGGTGCAGGAATACATGGCAATGAAGAGGCATGGCAGAAGGGTTTAAGGATGGGCTTCAGCAGGCCTGTACCTAGTATGGTCAGCGATGTGGCTCTTACTTCCAAATTCCTTCATGGCATATTGGCGTGAACTCACCCATTATAAAAAAATTCCATTTTTTATGGAAAAACTACACTTGGCGGGCTACAGCTTTAAAAAGCTGATTGAATCTGACTAAATAATGTTTTAGGTATTAAAGATGTTCAGTGAAGGTATGGAAGAACGTGTTTTATATCATCCAAATAGACTAATGCACAAGAATTTTGAGGTCTTTAGGCATATCATCCATTGCCTATTGGAAGAGTGCAGGAGCGTTGCACAACCCCTGGGCATGTGGGTCAGCTTGAATAGCCTTTACTGGAGATTAGCGCACATATTTCTCTTTCTCCAACGCAAGTTTGATTTCATAATATTTGCTGGTAAGGTCCATGGAGAAGAAAATGGGATCCAGCTAAAAGCTGGAGAGATACTAATATGAAATAGTGGATAATTGTTCTTCAATTTATTGCATTCAGTTACCTGTAATCAATTATAACGTGATGGTCTCCATCTTTCTTGTGGAATAACAGTAGGGGAGAAAATCATGGGTTCTGAGAAGAATTTTATAGGTGGCATCCAATAATTATTTTGATTTTTTGGTCATTTGGGCTTCTTTACTTTATATTTCTGATAGGACCTGACTTGAATGGGCTGAGTATCACTAGTATGAACCTTATGTTGGATCCCCTTAATTATTCAATATCTTCAGGGTCCTTAGAATATGTTGGCATATTTATCAATTAAGGAATCCACTCATCGTTGTGGTTTAAGAGTAAAAAAATCGCCAAACTTTACCTCCACTCACGCTATGCTGGGGGACTCATCAAGTCCTAAGTCAATCAGAAAGTTACAGTTAGAGATAGAGCCAACTTGGTTCTTGGTATAGTGCAGACATTAGCTATCAGCTGACTTTAAGTCACAGTCTATGATTAATTAGTAAGATTAGCTACTAATACAGTAATATGTCTTGAATACTTGTGATTGAGTTTGTTTGGACAAATTAGAGGTTTTCATATAAAAGAATTGGCCTCTCTATTAACTTCAAAAAGATGAGAAGAATTATAGTGACTTGGATTTCGTCTCCACCAGAATTTGGGATTTAGGAGACATAACTTATTGATAAAAATAAATTGTCATTCCTTTCTGGGCGTCAACCTTTAAATGGAGGTAACATAGTTTTAGGATCACCTACTTGGTATTCCAGCAGCTAAATGTATTTGGGATGCTCCAATAAGCAACTTTGGCTTTTATTTTCCCTTTCTTCTTTAGCAGGTTTTGTAAATTGGATTTTGATACCCCACTTTAGAGAAATATGATCTTTGTGACTAAATCTGATATTAAACTCAGTTTAAAAACTGCATGCATATTAGTAAGTTATAGCTATCATTGTCCAGGAAGATAACTAAAACAGACACTAACAAGGATTTGAATTGGATGGGTAACAATGAGTAATAATTAGGGATCTAATGCATAAAAGTACACCAGTTATATTATAAAATGTGATTATGATTGGGACAAACATTAATCCGCTTCATAATGTGGGAGGAATGACGTTAACTGGGGAACCTGTGTCAGCAAGGCCAAAACCATCACCTTATGCTTACTACCTCTACACAAGTGATTTAAATTTATTGCGGGGAAGGCCGACCATGGGACGGACACTTCCGAATATGACTCAGATGAGACAAAACTCAGTACCAGGTGAGGCACCCCAGAGAAGCGATGCTATCTCTTGTTGCCAGCGGGAACGCCACTTATGGGAAGGGGGAGGGAACGTGTGTAGGGGGCGTAGCCACTATTGAGCACGTGTGGAGGAAGGGGTCTGATTTGATGAACCAGACTGGGAACCAGGAGGAGACCAGCTGCCGGCGACGTGGTGGGAGATATCCAAACATCCACGCTTGAAAGTGATCCACCAAATGAGACCGGAATCTGTGGACAGCTTCAGGGAGGGTGGGGATGGATCCGGCGATGGCATCCAAGACAATCGTGTGGATAGTCCACATGGCGATTGCAACCACCAGAGCACGAAGGGAGGGTGGGAGGGGGAGGCCATTGATGAAGCAAACATATCTCTTGACAGACTGAAGGGATGTGTTTGATCCTGGCCTAGCAGACGTTGGACTTCGCGCCATATTAATTTAGAGGTGGGGCACTTCTCCAGGCGGTGAAACAGCGTTCCATACTGGCCACACACGACACAGGATGAGTGTAAAGCGTTAGAGCGCTCAGCTGTATGATACACCCGCCTCAGGCAGCGCCACACATGGGAACGGACTTGAGGCTTCAACAGAGGATGGTGTGCGTATTTCCAGATAGTATTTTGGGTCTCAGTGGAATAAGGGATGTCCATCATGTCCAGGTAGTCCACCCTGGATAGGACTTGGGGTCGAATGGGGATCACGCCATCATGGATGGGTAGCCCCTGTACCTCTTGTGTGAACTGAGGAGAGGGGCGGCCTCTTTGGGTTGTATGTCCACTAATACGAATTCTCCACTCTGCGCTTCGCATGGAGAGTAGGATTCGTTTGTAGTGGGTTTTTGTCCCGTGAGGACCTGTGGCTGATGTGTGTGATGCAAGGTATTTCATCAGGGAGTGGGGGTTTGATGGGTTGTTGAGGCCCAAGGCTCGGGAAAGTTGGAGCGGGCCGCGCGGGACCAGTGTTGGGATGGGAGTGTAGGAGCAGTGACGGCCGCAATCCAGGTGCCTAGGATCTTGGCGGCATGGGCTTTGAAGTCAAGTAGGCCCATGCCACCATGATGATGAGGGCCAAACATGACCTATAGCCGTACTGGTGGAGGGCGGCCTGACCAAAGCCAACCTTGTAGCAAAGCATACAGGGATTTGAAGAAGCTTGGGGAGAAGGGGATGGCGTGGGCTCCAAACCAGACTTTGGATAGGAGCATAGAGTTGGCAAGAACAACCCTGCCAGTGAGGGTAGTAGGGTGGGCTCTGAGAGAGGCGATTCGCTTCGTCACGTTGTCCAGTATATGGCCCTCCATTACTGCTGACGCGTATCCTCCTGCCTCCAACCACACGCCCAGATGGCGTACCGGTCCTATGGTAGGTCGCAGCACAAAGGGGAGCACCAGTGGAGCTATGTGTTTTGAGTTAGTAAGGCGTGGACTTGGGCGAGCAGCTGGGCTGGGTTGGGAACTACTTGCTGGGGCCCAGCAGTTCTGAAACTGACCAAGGAGGATGATTTTGGTTTTGGAGGCGTTCAGTGCCGCGTTGCTTACCCGGGAATATTCCTGGATGAGGGCTTCAAGCGCGCATGCATCTTTATTATTAGACACCCCCACCACGCAATCATCCGCAAATGCCATCATCTTGACTGGGGTTTGGCCTGGCACATGGACCCTAGTGAGTTGGGCATTCACATTTCGCAGTAGTGGGTCAAGGCTGAAGTTGTATAAGAGTGGGCTCAGGGGGTCCCCTTGTCGCAGGCCCCTTTGAGGATGGACTACATCCATTAGGAAACCTGGGCCACGCACAGCCATTGTTGCAGATTCCGTGAGCAGCATCACCCAGTTAATGAAGCGGGGAGGTAGGCGGAATTGTTGGAGGCAGGCCCTAAGGTATTCCCAGTTTACTCTATCATAGGCCTTTTGTTGGTCCAAGAATACAAGTGCCCCAGAGGCTGTGGACTGACACACATTAGCTACAGAGTGCACGTTATCCCAAATCGACCTTCTGGGGATGAAACTGAATTGTTCTGGAGAGATGGTGGCAGATGCTACAGTCCCTAAACGGTTAGCCATGATTTTTGTTAAAATTTTGGTGTCTGTGTTTGTTAGAGAAATGGGGCGCTAGTTGGCTAAGTCTAGCCTATCCCCTTTCTTGAAGAGTGTGACTGTAAAAGCCTCATGTCCTCCTGGTAGGAGGCGCATTTCCAACAGGCTTTGGTTGAGTGAGGCTAGCAGCAATGGGGATATGTATTTAAAATATTTTTTGTAGAACTCATATGGAATGCCATCTGGGCCTGGGCATTTTCAGTTTGGCGCACCACGAATGGTAGTCCATAATTTGTTCAGAGTAATTAAATTCATTATTTCTGGGTATCAGAAAATGGTGCAGATATGAGCTCTGTCGAGAAATTCCGCCATTTCAGCCGGCTGAATTGGTTTGGCTTGGTATAACTCAGAGTAATATCTTTACATTTCGATTGCCACTTCGGCTGGTGTGTCCACGATAGAATTATCCAATCTTTGCACCTGTGTGCAGGCCACGCTCTGGCATGGTGCAAAAATTTTTTTGAAGAAGTATGCGGTGCACTTGTCACCTTTAGTGATGCGTGTGGCCCTGTATTGGACACAAACCCAATGTTTGTGTTGCCTTTCAAGTGCGTTGAGGTGTGCTGCTGCCTCCGCCCACTTCTGGCCCTATGCAGGGCTATATCCTGAGGCTGGAATGTTGGACTCCAAGTGGGCCAATTCTGCCAGCGCGCGCGATATAACCGCCGATGTGGCTCGTGAGCGTCTGGATGAGAGATGGCGATAGTGGTGGATGGTGTCTTTTTTGAAAGTTGCCCATGTGGAAATGGGGTCCGCGCAAAACGGTGCAACAAACAATTTTGCCAAAGTTGCCTCTTCCACCCATGTGGAAAATCCTGGCGACGCAAGCTCTGGGGGGCGGATTTTGCACCAATGTGGGGCCTTTGCAACTGTGACAGGTAAGTGGTATGTTATTGAGACCAGTCGGTGGTCAGAGAATTCCATATTCATTGTTTTGAAGTGGGAGATGTGGGGTTGGAATTTCGCCGGCACTAGAATAAGGTCAATGTGGGTCATGGACCTTAATTGGCCATTATGGATGTGGGGACGCATCATGTTTTTGAGCAGTGGGGCATGGCGCGGCAGCACATCCATTAACCCAAGGGTGGCTTTTAGAACGCGTAGTTCTATGTGACCCTGTGGGGCGTGGGGTGAGGGCAGCCACCGGTCCGTTGGTGAGGTTAGCCAACAGTTTATGCCACCAATTAAGAAAGAATCAGGGGGTAGCAGGAGGGATTTGACTGACAAGAAAAATTCCCGACGCTCTTGTGCACTGTTGGGGTGTAAATGTTGACAATTGTGTGTGCAACATTGGCCCAAGAGAAGGTGACAACGAGTACTCGGTCATTTATGAATGTTTCTGAAGATGTAAATTTGAAAAAATTGTTTTTCCGAATTAGCACCCCACAGTGCTTTGACCAAAAGGATAGGGATGGTAGGAGCATTGTTTTCCAAGCATCCTCGGAACCTCGTGGACAGTGGGTTTCCTGGATGGCCAGGATATCCACGGGTAAATTATTTTGTAAAAAACTCAGTTTCCTAGCCCGGGATGGGGAGGCCTTGAGTCCGGCAATATTCAGCGTCCCTAGAGTGAAGGTTTCCCCCATCGCACCTTAGGTGTGAGGGGGTGGGCCCCCTGGCCCACCAGCCTCTTCCAGGTCCCCACGGGCTTTCACAGCAGCGCAGGTATTAGCAGCAATGCTATCGGGGTTTTTGTTAATTTTTGTGGAAAGAGTCACGTTGGCTTTGGCCTTCACTTTTTGTTTTCCCAACGTCGGACGAATTTTTTGCGGTGCGGATAAGTTCAGTGCACCGTCGAGTGGGGCAAAATTTTTTTTTTCAGTTGGGATAGGTCCCAAGTCAGTTTCAACCAGGGCTTGGGTGCAGCGATTGGGTGAGATCAAATATCCCATCAAATCCTCAGATTGAGTGGCCCGTTTGGCTTGGGCCTCCCAATCTGATTGGGTAATGGATTCCCAAGTTGCTTCCACCGCGAAGGTCTCCATGTCCTCCTGGCGTTGTGAGTGTGGGATGGTGGTGGTGACCTTGGCTGCTTCCTTGGCTGCAGTCCTACGGGCCTGCTTGGCCTTCTTCCACTATTGTGGGGAGATGGGCTTTACCAATAGGTAGCAGCCTTGTGCTCCCCACGGGAAGGCCTCTTTGGTGCTTGCGGTTGGTTCATAGTGTGCCTCTCCACTGGCCATGGCCACCGAGGGGTGCTCTTGGAATGTAACGCCCTCTTTAATGGGGCACGCATGTGCCTTATGGCTGAACGCATCACAGTGGGTGCAAATGGGGGGTGCGCTGTCCACGGTTACCTGGAATGGGTGGGTGGTGTGCCCTGTGATATCAATAAAGGTGGAGTGCAGGATCTGGGTTAGGTCCTTCGCAATCTCCTCAGATGGGGTCAGAACTGCAATGGCTTTGCCAGTGCACAGGTGTGGCATCAGCGTGAAACGTTGCATTTCAAAAGATGGTCTCGCCATATATGGCGAGACCATCTTTCAGGTGTTGCTCCAAAATGTCATGTTTTTCCAAAGTAGGCAAAAAGTCAAACGTGAGGAAAATTTGGTTCGATTTTGTCCATCTGGTGCATTTAGTTTTGACAACCCATTGCCCTTCGGGGAGGTTGACCACTATGCGCACCGTTGCAGCCTTGTCTGCTGCTATTTTGCTTTCAAAACCTAGGTCCAGCCAACCGCACAACATGGAGTGAGGTGCAACATACACCGCGGTTGGGAAAATTTTGTGTACATCTTCACAAAATTTTTCCCATAGGGCCATTTTTTGGATGTCCAGATACACACGGACTCCAAATTCCACCGACAAAAGTGGCTGGGAATGTGGCGTATTGATGTACTGGTTGCATCGTGCTTGCCACGTGAGTATCTCCGGGGAAATTGTGACCACCAATTTTTTTAAATTTTTTTTCTATTCCGCCGGATTCTCCAGGGCGTTTTCAAACGTTAGAGGCCGCGGGCCTTCCACCTGCTCCTCTTGCTTTGCTTGCCCAACTGCTCCCAGACATGGGCGCAGACTAATCCCCTCTATGAGACATCAAACTGGATTTAGTCTTATATTGAATGGGTTGCAAAAGTGTTTGCAACGAGAAAGAAAAGTCACCTCTACACAAGTGATATTGGAGCTAGAATGAGGGATTGAATAATATAATAGTGTGTATAAAAGGCTCATTGTTGGTGTAAAGGTGTTTTCCCAAAGCAATATAAAGTTATTTTAGAACTTTATTTCCACTAAAGTGTTGGGAATTCAAGCCCATCAGAAGAAGACACAAATGGAGCACTCAGGCTTTGGTGGATGTCAGATTCTGTGGTTGACTCAAAAAACCCTTTGACAAACTATAGATCAGGCTGATTTTCTATCCCTAATGCTTAAGCTAATAATATAATGAAAACCTATTGCAATAACGTGGCTCAGGCCAATTATTGCAATGTGGATTTAGATATATTATTAGAAGTTTGGGCCATTTACCCCCGCACATTTAGGCCAATTTTTCTGCAACTACTTGGCCAGGCCGATCAACTCAATGTAAATATAATATATTATTCTATTGGTAGCTTGAGCGAATACATTTACACACTTGGGCCAATTATTGCTGCCCCAAACCTTGGCAAATAGTCCCAATTAATCAGGACCAATATTAAGAAATATGTGAACAAAGTTGTTTGGGACTAACATGAAGTTAACGTTTAAAAGTCCCATGGACAATCAGATGAACAAAAAATGTAATAATTTTCCTGCCTCAGGGCAAATTTTGTATGTCAGTATGCATAATTGGCATTATAGCACTTGCAAATGGACTGCCTAAATGGGAGTACTTAGTGCTATCAAGAGGGCAGTTGACATCCTGATTAAGTCATTTTCATCAGCTGTGTGACAAAATCATAATTGAATTTCAAAATATATCTTATATGTCAATATGCATAACTGGAACAATAGCTCTTACATATGGACTAAACAAATGGGAGTACTTAGTGCTATTGAGAGTGCCTGCTGATGGCCCATGTTAATTTCTTGGCATTTAGGTCCGTTGTCACCAAGTTGGATTTGCACAGGGTATAGCCACTGAGCAACCCAATTGAACAATATGAGGATCGCCGATTCTTATAATAAAACTAATTAAAAAATATATGGAGCTATTGCCCCTCATTTCTTTCTTTATTTTTATATATCTTGCAGACCGTTCTGCGCTTCCTCTTCCTCATAAGAGACTATCTCTTTTAAACTTCCATAAGCTTCTTTATAACTTGATTCCCCAGCTGGATGCATCCTTGGCTTGGTATCTTCTATTCTTCTTCCTTATTCAAATTTCTCTTGTTTGTGTAAAATCTCAGCATGATTCCTCTCAATTTGCTGAATGTTCTTATTTTGCTCAATTATAATTCATGTATCCCCTTTTCTGTAAATCTCGAGACACATCTCAATTCCCCTGTGATCCGCTGATATGGGTAGCATATCATCCAGTCATATCAACTTCCCGACATTACCCCCCCCCCCCTTTGACTGGATGATAGGCTCTTTCTGTTTGTACATTCTAAGGAACTTAGCATGGACTCGGTTGATAATCTGACCCCCAGCAGGTTCCTTGATTGTGTAGACATCCATACCAGTCTTCTCTATAATCTCAAATGGGCCAACCCAAATGTCAGAGAGCTTATTCTTTCGTCTGAATCCATGCTGGTCATGGAATAACACATAATCCCCTTCAGTGAACAACGGAATTCTACTCCAGTGCTTCTGGTCAGCTGCCTGGTCATGAATTTTCTTAGCCAAACTGGTGGAGTAGGCTTCAGTTTGCAACTTGATCAATGTATCCAAGAGTTGCCTCAGATATTGCTGAGGATTCACACCACCAGTGTTCTCTACACATGAATATAGCAAGGCAGGCAGAGACAGATGCCGTCCATACAGCAGTTGAAAGGGACTCTTACCAGTGGCAGAATGATAGCTGATACTATAATAAAACACAGCGGTAGGTAGAAAAGCACTCCATTCTGAGGGCCAGTCCATTATCAATTTGTAAGGTATGTTTACTAGGGTTCCGTTAACTCGCTCCACCATCCCATTTGATTCTGGATGATAGGGGGTGGTCAAAACCCCACGAATTGCCATCAACTCGTTTAACTTTGGCAGAATATGCAAAGTAAAGTTGGTTCCATTGTCCGTCAGGATGAACTGCAGACATCCATGCTGCTGTATAACACATTCCATAATAAACTTGGCAGTGGTGACCGCGCCCAAGTCGCTAATAGCCCTGGCCTCCACCCATCAGGTCAAATGATTGATAATGACAATTATATACTTGGATCAATTGGAACTAGTTGTCAGAGGTCTCATTACATCAATGTAAACGGTGTGCCATGCGAACTGGGGTTTTACTAATTTATAGGTGGTTTTCTTATGGAAAGGTTACTTCAACTTCACATTGATGGCAACAGCTAATAGTTTCCAACATGTCATAATGCATGCTTTCCTAGAAGTAATGGGGTCACAAAAACTCCAGCATATTTCGCAAAAACACCATGGCCTACAGCCCGATGAGCATCCATAATTATTGAGGGTCTATTTGAAGGCCTAGGAAATTTTAGCGTCAAGTCTCCAATCTGCTTGTATATTTCTCCCCCTCACATGAAGGTACCCTCCCTGAGTCCATCTAACACCTTGATCACTTGCGGCGGCTCATCCTGGTATATGTTCACCATCATCTTTTCATACATTATATCAGCCAGATCTGCTGTGATAGTGACCGTGGGCAATTGAAATAGACAATCTGCGTTTTGATGCTTTGCCCCAGGTCAATTTAAGATCTCAAAATCGTATGCTTGCAGCTTCAGAGCCCAACGTGCGAGCCATCCTTCCAGTTCATGCAGATTCTGTAGCCAGCGCAAGGAATCGTGGTCCATCACTACTTGAAATCTTACCCCATGCAAATATGCCCTAAAATTGTTTATAATCGTAGATCACAGCTAAACACTCCTGCTCAGTTATGATGTAGTTTTGTTCATTACAATTCAAGCTCCAACTACAGAAGGCAACAGGATGTTCCACACCATCATCATCCTTCTGGGATAATACTGCCCCAATAGCAGCTAAGGATATGTCCGTTTGCACTATGAATGGCTTATCAAAGTTGGGGTATTGCAATTGGGTGCACTTGCTAACGCAGTATGAAATACATTGAAAGCATTCTGGCTTTGTTCTGTCCAATCGAAAGGAGCGTTTTTCTTTAATAGCTCAAAAAGCGGTGCCCCAATACAACTGAAATTGGGAATGAACTGTCAATAATACTTAACCATTCCTAGAAACACCTGAATGTCGCGCTTATTTTCTGAATGAGTCATCTCGCCTATCACTTCCACTTTAGCCAGCTGCAGTTTAAGCCCATTTGAATCCACAACAAAACCGAGGTAGTCCAATTTCTTTTTAAAGAAATGGAACTTCTGGGGCTTAATTTTGATACTAGCGGCAGCGAGGCGCTAAAACACTTGCTCCAGGTGGGCCAGATGCTCTGTGAACGTTCGTGAAAACACATTGATGTCATCAAGGTAAACTAAGATGCAGGACAGCTTTAAATCACCTAAAATCGTATCCATGGTATGCTGGAATGTAGCAGGAGCATTACACAATCCTTGCGGCATGCGCGTTGGCTGGAACAACCCTCTTGAGGTGATGATCACACATTTCTCCCATTCTGTTGGTAACAATTCGATCTGCCAGTCTCCCAAGATCAGATCCATGGTGAAAAAATAGTTTTCCCTACCCAATTGGTCTAACGCATTGTCAATCTGTGGAAGAGGGTAAAAATCCTTCTTTGTGACATTATTTTGTTTACATTAGTCAATAACCACCTGATTTGAGCCATCCTTATTTTTTATGATGAGCACAGATGATACCCAGGGGCTGTTTGATGGCTCTAGCATCCCTTTCTCGATAAGCTTATCCACTTCATTGGAGACAACCTCTTCCGCTGCTCTAGAACATCTAATAGGACATGAACAAATGGGAGGGTGATCCCCCATATCTATCCGATGTACCACCCCTTGAGCGCACCCCAAGTCATGATTGTTATTTGAAAAATATTCCAATACTTTTCAAATAAGGCCATAGCCTTATTTTGCTGATCTGCCAATAGTCCCATGAGCACTTCTCGCAGAACTACAGTCAGTACGCCAAATGAGGCGTGAGCTGGTAGTCTGAGATCTTCCCATGATCCAAAGTCATGAATATGTCAAACTTCCCCTATAGGGATGAAGTGTAGGTAAGCCACCACTTAGTGCCGCCTAATCATTATTGTCTCCTTCTGTAGGTTCGCGAGCAACACCTTCACCTTCCCATTCCCAGGAAACAATAGCCCCAGAGCCACGTGTGGTTCTAGCTTCAAGTGCTGATGAGGCGCCAGGATTTCTCTATACATTCCCTTAGAAACTTCGATCTTGAGCCCAGTCCCTATTATGCCCTGGTTTCCAGATGGTAAGTTTAAAGGGCGCGTTGCTCGAAGTGGGATTCCTTTATACTTATAAATCTGGTTGGGGAGGATCTTGGTCCGCTGACTCAGTCACTGATAGTGAACAGGGATCACTCTGTCACTGTATGCTATATTGACCTGACTGAAGTGGACTGGATCTGTTGGGATTCCACCAGAGGAAAAATATACTGGAATCTGTTGGCTGAACATAGCAAGGGTTTCTTCTGCCATATCTATCACAACTCCAAATTTCCTCATGAAAGCTGCGCCGATTAACATATCATAGTGGTTATTTGGCAAGACCACCGCTGGAGCAGATACCTGGACTAAACCAAATCATAGGGGCAATGCGCTATATGCTCCTTACAACATAGTGCTATGCATTCCTGCCATTCTGTATACTACTCGATGGTCCACATCCAGCTTCAACATAAGTTTAGCTACTAATCAGGTGGATACTATGTTCACAGGCGCTCCCATGTCTATAATCGCGCGGATTTTTGTGTTTTGAACGAATATGTTGCAATAAGTACATTCCAAGTAAGAAGAATCATCAGGGTTTATTACTTGTATGTTCAAGGATCTTGTGTTACTTGAAAAGGAAGAAATACCCTTGCTGACCTGAGGATACTCACTAGTGATTTTTTCCACCGGAATAGCTATGTTAACCCCTATTAAAGGAGCGACGTTGAGCAAAGAATCCGCATTGCTGGAGCCAGTATTTTCCAGTATTTGCCACGCATATGGCTTCTGCACATCTTGGTGGAGCTCATCCTGATTGGGTGAACTCTTACTCTTGGAAGTAGAAGCAGGGGTATCCAATGAAAGCTGCTGGTATAACAAATCATCTGATTGAGGTTCGATTTCTACTTGTAAAGTTGTTTGGCAGGTAGTAGGGACAAGTGAATTGAGCTTAGCGGAGGTAGAGCGTCCCATCTCTACTCCACTCAAGCTTTTCCCTGCTCAGTTTTCATAGTTGGCATTAGGTACACTTGTGGTTTGCTAGGGCAATTGGCTGCATAATGCCCTTTTTGTCTGCACTGGAAGCAAGTGTTCATAAAAGGTGCACATATATAATTTGGGCTGGAAGGACCAGATCGAGAATTGCCAGTAAGGTTTCATGGTCGTGGTCAAACTGGTGAAGCGTACATGGGATGGAAAGGGTCTACTAACTCATATGAGCGACGATTACGTTCCAGTGGCTGATAACCCAGTTGTTGCACCCAATATTTGGAAAAGGATGGAGTGGGGGCAACGGAGGGTTTTTGGGATACATTGGGGGCATTATTTGTGGCAAAGAGTTGACGTAAGGCGTTCACAATTTGAATGAGGCCGGTATCCCCATCCAACACATGGGACATAGCATTATATAGTTCCCTGTATGGTTTAACCGCCGCTGTCATCGCTATACCTACATCCTCAGTGGGTAAAAATTAGCCCCAAGTAAAATGTGAGCTTTGCTGAAAACTGCTGGGTGAATTCTGACAAGGTCTCATTTTGATTAAACTGTATAGTCATAAATTTGGCTTTTTGTTGGGTTATCTTGTTAGCGCCTCCAAACAGCCAGATAACTATCACTTTTACTTGGGAGTAAGACACTGAGCTATTTGGAAGATAGCAGGTCACTTGGTCAGCGCTTTCCACATCTAAAGTGGACAGTAACAACTTCGCTTTCCATTGATTGGTAGCCCCTTTCACAGCGAATTCAAAACGTTTAAAATACCCGTGTAGGTTTCTGTTATGACTGGAAGGAGGTAATTTTTCAATATGGGCAAATTCACTCAGCTATCAGGTTCAGCTGCAAGGGGCAGGCGAACTGGATTCAGAATGACTATGGGAACCATCATTTGGTGTGTTATCATGCCGCCGTCCAGATGAGCTACAGCTTGTCAAAGCAGAATCAGAAGAAGTGTCATCGCGTGGGGGGGTCTGTTGTACCGCCTGAGGGAAATTTGTTTGCTGATCAATAACATTCTTCCCCCAAGTTGCCACTAACTGCCCTATTTCCCCCAGCTCCAGTATGCCCTGTGAACTGTTTGCTAATCAGCTGTTATGTTTTGACTGAAGCACATCTACACCATCCATCCTGCCATTCTTGTTGCAGCGTGTTATATTGCCATTGCAATTCTCAGCAAAACTCCTTTTCCTCATTCAGCGTTTGCTCCATAGTTTGTAATTGTGAAAGAACTTCCTCAATTCTATTCTGCAGGCAGGTTTGTTGTTGTCTTGCGTTTTCCACTTGCTGGTTGGCGTTGTTTATTTGGTTAACAAGGAAAGATCGTTCCCACGCCAATTCCTCATTGGGTTGTCAAAGGGTATCAATGCAGTCTTACATGTCCGCATACTCACTTGTTTCACTAATAGGGAGAGGGGAGGCTCATTAGCGTTCCGCCTGACTAATGACTTCCAGTCATGTAACTCGACAAATGAGTTGGAGATACTCAGTGGATGTTGACCTAAGAATAAGCGCGTTATCAGACGTTCGCTGGGTAACCCATTTGATATGGAGTTGATCTAATTCTGTTGATAGAGAGCCAACTTGGGCCACCAATTGCAGTTCCATCAGGGTCATTCTTTCCTTGAGCTGAGCAATCACAGCTTCAAGAGCTTCCGCCCATTTGGCTAGCTCCATCATACAGCACTCAGTATTATTACCCAAGGTTATCACGTCCTGAATCCACTTCACAGATAGGCCATGCTGTTCCAGTAGTTCTCTTATTACTCGAGGTAATTCTGAGTTTAACTGTGGTACTAGAAGGTCCAATCAACAACGAACATCCATAACACAATGATCCATCTGTGCCAGCACCCCTTGTATTTCTGATAACAAACGATCAAGGCGGTCCAGAAGGAGGCAAGTATCGTGCTGTTGTGCTTGAGCAAACCGCAACACATCTTCAATTTCAATGTTATGGTGAGCCAGGACACGTAGTAGCTGGAGAATCAAAGGTTGCACATAAGTGACTAAGTATTCCTCAATTCTGTGAGTACCAAGGCGGCGAGTTAACCCTGTAGTAGTGGCGTCCAAATAAGACATGTGCAGCGCATATTGATTTTCTTGATCGCGTTGATTATAAAACAGAATCACGGCATTCTCCTCACTCTCATCCTCATATAGGCAATACCCACGCAACAACCATTCCATAATAATTCTTAGTTGTTGTGGAGTCACATACGTGGAGCGTCCATGTTGGTTAGTTGTCACCTCCAGGAAATTCTCAAATTGCACAATAATCATAATTTCATTATCCCCTGGTTTGGTAACAGTAAACAATTTTGGTTCCGAGTGAGGTGTCCTCTGAGCAACTTCAGCATGCCGTGCTCAGAACCTGATCAGGTTAGGTCAGAATGAATGAGGATTTGTCATTGTATTTTCCTCACTATAGTTGATAAGTGGTCCCTGTAGTGAGCACCACTGTTAATTTCTTGGCATCTAGGCCTTTTGTCGCTGAGTTGGATTTTCACAGGCTATAGCCACTGAGCAACCCAATTGAATGATTTGAGGATTGCTGATTATTATAATAAACTAATTACAATATATATGGAGCTATTGTCCCTTATTTCTTTCTTTATTTTTAGATATCTCGCAGACCATTCTGCTCTTCATCTTCCTCAAAAAGACTATTCCCTTTTAATCTTCCATCAGGCTCTTTATACCTCGATTCCCAATTGGATGCATCCTTGGCTTAAATCTTCTATTCTTCTTCCTTATTCGAATTTCTCTTGTTTGTATCAGATCTTAGCGTGTGTAAAAATGTACTAAAGAGTTGATTATCAGTTGTCAACCCAGTAACCTTTTTACTGCACAGGTTCAGTTTCCTTGTGCACCTTGCGTTGTAAGAATATATAATCTGATAATATGGAGACTATTATCCGTAGTTGATTTAGAACTATTTACAGGCTAACACTTTGGCTGGTATTTCCAATTAAATACTCAATAGTCATACTTGTAGGGATTCGTTCCCTATATTCACTGTCCACTTGATCTTCGTCAAGATCCTCTGATGGCAGTCTCCTTTGGCCCAACACACAGTTGGCAGCAATCCCTTAGTCATGGTTCCCTTCATCTCTAGATCCCCGCTCAGATTTCTACTCTTCTTTTGAGAGTCTACCAATTATTGCCTTCTGCAATAATATCCTTGAGATGGAATATTCACGCTAGATGCTGATAGTCTAACTATTACTGAATTTACAATAAAACTATTTAATGTTCTAGAGTAGTAGTATGTATAAGTGTATGTGTTTTTGTTAATATGTTTTTTTATTATAGTGAATCCTAGGGAATTTATAGGGGATTCAGCCATCTAACCCTCAGTTGACACCTCTTTGATGAAATGGCAGCTGTTGCCATTGAATCGCCCTTCCTCATCTCAGCAGCGATGGTCTTCCCCATCCTGGCTAGGATTCTGACGTTAGACATCCTCGAGACCTCAAATGGAAAGAGTCAGAAACGTGTCCCTAACATTTTCCTCTCAATCCAAGCAAAACAACCATAATTGGCTAGCGACCTGCTTAGGTAATGGGACTTTTTAGCCATTATGGCAGGTCTCTTCACCATCCAATTGATTCACTAGTTGCAGGCGGCATCACTCGCCTTGCAACTCATTATACATTCCCAATCATTCAGTGATGAAACCTGACCGGTCCCAATTGTTACACCTGATAGTTAATCACTATCATATGCCCCTATTTTATTGGCCGCTCCACCCAACGAGATATTAGGTATTCATCTGGATCGATCCCAATGGATATGACCAGACAAATATCCCAAGTTTCCCCTAAATGTAGTTCCTCCAAAATTTGGGTTAAACAATTTCTGAATCACTTCGCTTTAGGGAATTTTCTCTTAGCAACACCAGGTAATCTATCAGGCTGGGAATATGGGCAAAAATCCCAAAACATCCTCCCTCTTGCCTAGATTTCCAGAGAGAAAAGGACTGGGGCATGAAAACACTGCTTTAGACACCTGGTTGAATAGTTTATTGGTTCAAGTGGAGTACACTCGTCAATACTCAATGCTGCTCAAGATGACCTTTGGCATACGGCATTCATCC
>JAKSZP010007443.1:0-24102 GCA_022478985.1 Massospora cicadina
TAAACTAGTTCAAATATTGGGGCCATAGTGTCAAAAAGCTGAGTCATCCAAATTAGGAAAAATAGGCTTCAGCCTATCAGAATGAGGGAAAATATTCTGGGGCAGAACAAACCCGTGTGGTAATGATTTGATAAATTGCACCCAATCACCGGTGGGTAAAACCTTCTCACCTTGGGGGACCTCCGCCACGCCTACAAAAGGGGGGGTCCCCACTTGGGAAGTGGTACGGAATGAGATGTGGCTGCGGGGGAACCATGTGATGGATGCCCCAAATTTGGCTGAGGAGTCGGAGCAATCCAACTATCAGTTTTTACCTTAATAAGCTGATTTTGATTATAAAACATGTTTTCCAATGGGTGGGGTTCCACTGAGAATCCGCCAGGGTCTTTTGGCCGATGGTACTCATATCCTCATTACCCATAGTATTGTTGGAAAATTGGACATGTAATTGGCTGATTGTAGTAGTGGATTCGGGGGCATTTTTACCTCCAACATTCTTTTTTGAAAGTTGAGAAGGAAATTTCTAACATCCAACATTGACCCAATAAAGTGGACGCTGTCAATCTCATTGAGGGGAATTAGCAGACCTTTCCCTATCTTTTGAAGTTTTTTGACAATGATGGGTTTATTGGTATGGTTCCCCAATAAGATATTAATGGGTCGTTGATAAGTTGGGTCTAGTATTATGGCAACAACTGGGATTCTAAAGGGCTTACTTCATCAATGCTAGTTATGTGCAGCAGACAGACTCAGGGTATCTGTAGTGTAGTGTTGGTAGCAACCACCCGTTGTTTACTAGCCTTGATTATGCTTCCTAGGAAGCATAAAGGAAATGCTCTCTGAAGCGTCCACCAAACTGGGCATCTTTTTTGTGTTGCATCTGGAGGTTGTGTAGATTAAAAATAAAGCAGAGGAAGAGTATTCAACTAAGCAGGAGTATTCCTTTTTATTAGGCTCCTCATTGTTAAAGATTAGTGGGATTTCATAACCAAGTAGGGAGAGGTAACCCTGTTTCATGTTAGTTATACCGTCATACTCAATCATAAACTGCGGCCAATAAGCATGTCATAAGTGTTATTGTCCAAGGTCACAGCGGGAGCTGACAAGATGAGCTTTCCAATCCGTGTAGTCAAGGAGGAGTAGGCTCCATTAGCGCTGGTGTTGTTGGGACCCACCATTCCAAACTCCCATGTACACTTGAAACCAGGAATAAGCTTAATATTCTTGATCAACTTGTAAGAGAGAACGTTCATGGGCGATCCAGTGTCTAAGATAGCCCTAACCTGGACTTTTTTTATAACGACCTCTACCTTAGTTATGGTCCCGCCAAAGTTAGGGGGGAGAGCTAATACTTCTTTAAGACGGAGAGTAGAGGCGAGCTTTTTAGCTATCTTGGGATAGTTATTTTTAATAGACTGTAGGGTGTGATCATGATGAAGTGGTCAGATCAGTGGAGCAATAACCTGGTCAGCATTGCTAGCGGTATCAATAACCTCAGGGCACCCCAGAACTTTATTAAGTTAGATTTCTTGAGGGATCATGCCTTTACCTAACCTTCAGGGTTCAGCCAATCCTGTATGCCTACTTTGGCTGGGGCTCCGAGGATACAATAACTGACGTCCTCATAACCTCCTTCAAACTTGTCATCAGAAAGGTTGTCCAAACACATTGGGTGACGCTAGAAGCGCGGTTGGTTGAGGAAGCAATAACTTTAGTATCTGTGGGGCCATCCACAGCGATGCTCACTGGAGGAGCAGGCAGCTTAGCTTGAGCAGCCTTGTCCTTGAGCTCATGGTTGTTGGGAGCAACTGCCACCAGAGGGAAAGGTTTGAGCTTCATCATGGTTACAAGTTTCAGATTAGAGTTGGCTGAATGAGATAGCGTCATGGAAGAGGATGATTTAACTATGCCAGCTTTAGGTTGATTAGCGGCTGTGAGCCTTGGGGAAACAGGTGGTTTAACTTTAGCAACCTGATCCTTGAGCCTATTGTTGGTGGGGGCGGATGTCACCTGAGAGAGGGGTTTAGAATTAGAAGCAGGCTTGAGGACCACTTAAGCTTTATTGGATGGCACAAGCTGATCTTGGTGACAAGTTGGTGGAAGAGAGCGCTTCCTCATTGAAGATGATGCAATCTTACTTACTAGCTTGATAACCTCAGGTTGGCTGGGCGGAGGAAGATCAGGTTTGAGCTGTACCGCAGGTGCTGGGCTCAGAGTAGTAACCAGCATAGGGGTCAACATAGCCTCCTTTGGTAGAGCTTCAGTTGATAAACTCCTTAATGGTTCAAACATGGGGGTTTTTACAGATTCATTTGCTGTCGCTCAATTATGAAAGCCAGCAACGTCTAACAAGGCCTCTTTCATGTCACAGACGTTCCTAAAGTTGTGCTTCACTGAGATGATATGCCAGGCTAAAGAAGGCTGGGAAGCTAACCCAGTTACATGGCCGCATTTGCATCATCAAGGGTTATCATTTTAGATGTTGACAACCTCTGGGCAGCGAGTTAAAACCGCTCAGCAAAAGCAGGGGTCAGTTCACCTTTATACATACTAAGGTGCAAAAAGGCCTGTTTCTCCTGATTTAGACTTTGCTTGGAACCAAATTCAGCTAACAGGGCCTCTTTAACCTTAGGCCAGGTATGCAGAGTGTCCATATAAGTGACCATCATTTCTTGTGCTAAGAGACTTTAGCAAGGAAATATGCGTTTAATTTTCTGTTTGTCAAATGCGCCTTGCATTACAGACTCATAGACATACACAAACGAATCAATGCTCCCCTCAACGGTGGTGAAAGTGTTTTTAATGGGGGTTTAAAAGGGCTTTGTTCAAGCTCTATAAGACGTGATATAGCACTTGATAGTTGCTTTTCAATGGCAACTATTATTGGTTCACTTTCCGTGGAAGGGGGAGAAATGGTACTAACTTGAACACCCTCCGTATTTTGTATAGTATTGTGGTGTACATGTACCCCTTTAAAGAGCACCACTTGTTGGAATCCAGGGCAGGTTGTATGCTGCAGGTGCTATTGAGCCCTATATTTCCACAATTTTATTTCATAGGAGAGGTTATTCTTAAACTGCGGAAATTTACTTACCTGGGGGTTTTATAGTACTTAAATATAAGTATAAAAACCCTTAAATTTGATAAAAAGATGGGTTTTTATAATTGTTTTATTAGTGTTGGTGAGGGGATAAAAAGCAAACCTTTTAATAAGTCGATGCTAGTATTTAAATGTTGAGGCTCAAAGTTCAGTTTGCTTAGTAATGTACAAATTAGGGAATATTGGGATTTGACCTATTGGATTGTTCAAGACTCACCTCACTTTGGCAGAACGACCAATGTAAAATTGGTTGTAGATATGACATATGTGTGAGGCAACAACTTTATGTATTTTGCCCAATCTTTGTGCAAAAAAATAATTTCACCTTGCAGGACCCCTTCCAACCCTATAAATTGGGCCGGTTTCCACTGTGTTGTTTGTACTAAATTAGCTGTAACATAAGAGGGACATCAGATTGGCTCCCCAGATTTGGACAATGATTCGGTGCAATCTGAATGCCCAAACTTGTTATTTTTGCCTGAGTATTAATAGAAGTGTTACCCTGATTTGAGAGGTTCCACCAGGAATTGACCAGGGTCTTTTGACCGATTTTATCCTTATTTTGAACCAGATTACTCTTAATGTAAAAATCAGCAGGTAATTGTACAACATGAGTACAGAATCTCAGTAAAGCTTAGCATATATTAAAATGACATCAATAAGAAATTAACCCATTACACCAGCCAGCTAATCAAAAGTTTGTGGACCAACAAGATGCATGTGATACTGCTAATAGCCCTAATTGTTAGGATCTTGGCAGCCTCATAAAATTAAATTTGCTGATTTATTCCTTTCAATATAGGAAGGGGAACGTCCCTGAGCCCTTCCCTTAGAGAGATTTTTAGACTTGGGCACACCCTTAATGAGTGGTGGATTTCTGCTGAGACATCTTGACTTGATGTTACAACAAGTCTATAAAATGAAGAGAGGGAATTTCTCTAGGAAAATTGATTTGGCCAAATCCTATGGGAGGAAAATTGCAACAATATGTGATGAAATCTTGGCACAATTGGGCACATTGAGGCTGAAGTCCCAACAGGAACTAGCCCCATAACTGATCTGGCAATGATCCCTCCAAAGGGAAAAGAATTTTGTTAAGAAATTATAAATTCACTGCCATTGTCATATTTACATGACCTTATATAGGATACCAACAGCAGGGACAAGGCTTGATGGCAGGAGTCTTGAAACTGAAACTTCAGGTCCTTACTGATCTTAAGCACACCTTGGATCGATGCTAGGTACAGGATAAATATGTCCTGTTGGTATAAGTGATGTTCCTAAAGCCCAGCCCCCTGTTTTGGCTTAAGGGTTAAAATGAACGAGTTTGCATATAAAATAATAATGGGGAAATTTGATTAGTCAGGGAACGGGGGCTCAAACCCATTCCATTTATGAAATTGTGAGTTCAGGTTGGGTTCAACTTAACTTAATTACCCAAGTAAAGTCAATTTCGAAGTATGTGACCCTTTTAGATGGAAGCGTGTGCCTATTGGTGCACCAAGGCTTGGTATCACTTCTGCCAATCCATAATTACCCAAGTTGCTTAGTATCATTGCTTGAGACCAACAAATCTTGTTGGTCATCTTTTCCAATAATCCCTACCATTATTTTACGTTTTAATTATGTTGACTCGGGTGCACCTGTGCATGGACCTCTTAAAGAGGTCTTGTGGCATGTTAGACAGTTTCTTTTGATTACATTTATCAAAGCCTCAGGTACACCGCTAGTTCTACCAGGTTCCCTCCAACCCCATTCACCAGTGCACTATAGCCCTGTACCAAACTTTGTTATGAACTACACTCTGGTACATGGCCAAGTTGTGAAGGATGTTCAACTTATTATTACTCTTACTATGCTCAAAACCCTCACCCTAAGTCTTGTTAGCTCAAGCACCCTCTGCTGGGCTATTTTTATTATAATGACAACTACTAGTTCCATTGTATTTGATCCTATGCACTAAGAACCACCACGCTGGGTTTTTATTAGTTATAGAGACTAACTTGACAGCCATGCTGTTACCACAATTGAAAAAAAATTGGTAACAAGAATCACAAATTAAGGTACCCAAAATGTACAAGCTGATCAACGGCACAAAAAGTTTAGGTGTTTTAGGAAGATTTTTGCACCCAGTTGTCAGAAATGTTTCAAAGTCCTCACCCTCATTTTCCTTCAATTATAAAAGCCCAGTGCTCTGCTGATGGCAGAGTGCTAAGTTATTTTGTACTATCCTTAATAACCATTTATTTGCAAAAATTCTTTGAACATTTCATAAGTTTTCAAATAGATTGGCAATCCCAAGTGTTGAGATTTTTGCCCATATTCCCAGCCAACTAGATTAAAAGGGATTTCTAGGTGATAATTCCCTAATATGAAGCGAATTGGTATCAGTTAACCCTGATTTTGGGGTAACTATGTTTGGTAGATTTTAGGTTATTCGCCTGGTCAGATCCATTAGGGATTGATCCAGAACAATGTCTAAAATCTCGTTGGGCAGAGTTGCTGATGAAATAGGGGCAGCTGATAGTTGATTAACTATCAGGTCTACCAAGCGGGATTGGTTGGGTTTTATTGCTGACCAATTGAGATTTTAAGGATTAAGTTGCAAGGCGAGTGATGCCTCCTACAACTAGCAAATCAACCAGTTGGTTTGCGACCTGCCTTAATGGGTAACAAGTCCCATTATCTAAGCAGGTCGCTTTCCAAATATGGTTTTTCACTTGGATCTGGAGAAAAACGTTAGGGACAATTTTCTTTAACTCTTTCCATTTTAGGTCTTGAGAATGTCCAATGATGGAATTCTAGCCAGGATGGGGAAGACCATCGCTGCTGAGATATTAATGGGTAATTCAATGGCAACAGCTCCTGTTTCATTGAGGAGGTGCCAACTGAGGGTTGGACACTGAATTTCCTACTATAAATTCCCTAAAGAATTCACTATTAAAATATTGGAAATACTCAGATCACTTTTACTAGAGCAAAAGATTAATAAACTTTATCAGAATCCATTTAGAGTTCTATTCTTCTCAAGGATATTATTGCTTTGTGCAATAATTGGGAGACTATTTAATATAAGAGTAAGGATCTGAGTGGGGATCTAGAGAAAAAGCTGAATCAAATTGGGGATTACTGCTGACAGTGTTTCAAACCAGAGAAGCTGTAAACAGGGATCTGAGCATAGATTGAGTTAGGCAGTACGATGGAACAAATCCCTATTCATGAAATTATAAGTAATTTGAGAGTAAATACTGGCTGAGTGTTGGACCAAAATCTAATACTTCAATTCAACTACAGAGAATAGTCGCCATACTATTATAACCAATTGTATCAACTACTATCATATAATGCAGAGAATTGCACAAAACCTGAACCTGTGCAAGTAATAAATTTATTGGGGTTATTAACCAAGAATAATCAGAAAACATATAATTTCTTTAAAAAAGTGGTGCTCACTACAGGGGTATAGTTGAGTAGAAGAGATTGGAACTTGTTGTTGTATAAAGACGAGTTAAGAAACAGAGTCGCTAAGATGGAAGAAATGGTCATTAATGTCACAAGTTTCAGAAATGAGTTACATTAGAACAGTAACGTCATTAAAGAAGAAAGAAGGGGACTTAATTTGAGAAGTTTTAAATCTGAAAATGGAGCGTGAAGCTGATCATATTCATTTAAAAGCATTAAATGCTGATATTAAATGACTGATTAACCAGGTTGAGGAATTAAAAACTCAAAAATGCGAATGTGAGCCATATGTGGGGTCTGATGTCAATAAAAGAACTCCCTGTATGATAGTTGGGAAGACAACTACCCCAAGAAAAATGCCACCTGCTTTTACCGCTATTTTGAAGATGATGCCCAAATTCACTCCCCAAGTGAGCTGATTATCCAAACCCAGAGAGGTGGCTAGAGAAACCTCAGAGGACTTCAAAGTGACACTGAAATTGCTGACTTTCCATTTGGATAATACTCCAGCATTTTTACGATTGTTCGATATAACAATGTATGGATATGGCGATTGTCAAAAGGCATTGACGGTGTTGAATTTCCTAGATACCAATTGTCAAAACCTAGTGTTGCACAACTTGGAGGAAGTGTTCAAGAGACTTTCCCCAGCCAACCTGAAGATTAAGCTGAGGAAGTGTCACTTCTTTAAGAAAGAGTTGGATTATCTGGGATTCATGATCAGCTCTAGTGGACTGCAGCTGCAAACCCAGAAGATCAAAGTCATAGAACAAATGGCTGTTCCAAAGAGTGTCCAAGGTATCCAAGTGCTCCTTGGAATGGTCAGATACTATAGAAGATTTATTTTGACTTTGCCAGAATTTCTGAGTCCTTATTCCATATTTTAAATGATCTGAAGAAAGGATTAGTATGAAATGAAGAAGCACAGAAATTCTTTAATGAATTACGCCAGTACCTGATAGATTCTCCAATTTTGAGATATCCAAATTTCAATTTCGAATTTATTATACAAACTGATGCTTTGTTGATGGTGATTGGCGCCATATCAAGCCAAGTAAATGAACTTGGGGATTAACATCAGTGGCGTATGTGAGCCAGACACTCTCAGCCGCTGAGTGGAGCTATAAAGCAACTGAGTGTGAATGCTTGCAGTCATTTACATTTGTAAACAGTTTTGGGTGTACATCCACAGAACGCAATTCAAAGTGATGAGTCACCACTCCTCATTGCATTGGCCGCACAATTTTCGAGAACCAGAAGAATGACTGGACCAATGGGCATTATAGTTACAGGCTTACAATTATGAGATTGTCCACTGAGAGGGGGCTTCTTATCAGAATGTGGATGGCTTATCGTGGTTAGCAATGGTCCAGATGGTATACCAGTAGGTGGATGAGCTATTCCAGAGAATGGTAGATGGAGAAATCAGGAACAAGCCCCAAGGAATCCAAGGTGCACTTTGAAAAGCGATGGAAAACATTAAGACCATGGATGAACAAGTTTCCAAGGCAATTAATAGGAAGCGGTTACTTTTCCCAAAGCCATCCGAAAGAGCAGCTATTGTTCAAGCCGCTCATAAGGTTGTTGGGCATGAAGGCCTGAGAAAAATGACTGACCATATTCACTAGTACTACTCTTGGAGTCAACCAACTATGATGTTGCAGACTATATAGCTTGTTGTGTGGAGTGCCAGTTGCACAATCCACATAAGAATATGACTGGATACTGATTGGTCCGCCCTGGATTTGCTTGACATATGGTGTCCATCGATGTGATGGGACTGCTGATGATGAGCACAGGGGGAGTCAAGTATATAATAGTTGTGATCAATCATCTGACGAGATGGGTTGAGACAAAGGCCCTGGCAAAAGTAGACGCTACCAGTACTGTGAAGTTCATCCTAGATCAAGTATTATACCAACATGGATGCCCGCAGGTCCTGCTTAGCAACAATGAGACAAATTTAACATCTCATGTGATCCCACACTTAAATGAAATAATGGGGATCTGAGGAGATGTGCCTGTACCAAACTGGCTGGAGACAAATGGACTGGTGGAACGAGTTAATGGGACGCTGGCTGCAGTGCTGAGGAAGCTGGTTGCAGGATGAACTTCTGTATGGGGGAACCTACCTGAGTTCAGTGACGTTGCCTACAATATCAGTCATCATATGGTGATGGGAAAAACGTCGTTTGAGTTGCTATATGGGAGAAAGGCAATGTAGCTGCCAACTTCGCATTGGTGGTAAAACCAACATTGGGGATGAGTGCTGAGCAGTATCTGAACTGATTGACAAATATCCTTAATGAAATGCAATTGCAAGCATTTGATATGACTTTGAAGAAAAGGATACAAGTGGAAATGACAGATGATAAGAACTGGACGGCCTTATCAGAATACTGAATAGGCGAAAAAGTTGCCTATTGCAATACACATGGACTTAGGAGAAGAAGCAAATTAAATGTGTTGTGGTCAGGTCTTTTCGAGATTATCACCAAAATGGCGATGGATGCTTACTCCATCAAGAACCTCTTGGATGGAAGAATAGTAAATAATTCCATGTTATGTATTTAAAGTGATGGATCAAGGAAAAATAGTAAAAAAAGAGTTCTTGAAGGACCGCTGAACCATTAAGTTGGGTATGTCCTAATGATTTGGTCAAGTAAAAGGACCTCTGAACCAATCTAGATGGTTAAATCTTAAAAATAAGACCTCTATATCATAGAAAACTGGTAGGACTAATTATGCTATAATCCAGTTTGGGGTTTAAAATAAAAATATGGACCGCCGAACCAAAACAAGGTCAAGTTCCATGAAAAAAAGAAGAAAAAAAATAAAAAATGTTAAAAATATTGGGAATTTTTTTTAAAAACTGCATAGAAAAACCGATATATATTTTTACAATTTTTTTATTGGTTATCCTCAATTTGGGGATGATTCTGCCTATATTGCCTCTTGAGGGAGGATGGATCTCAGTAGGAGTGGATAACCCATTGAAATCTATGTGATCGGATGCTAGCAAGGGCTAAACCTACATGAAACCAGTTTGTTGAGTGGATGCAGATTCTTGAGAGAAAGTGACTAGGGGAAGGGAACTTGAAATGTCATAATAAAACAAAAAGAATACCCTGGAATGGGGAGGGAAGCAAAATCACAAGAAGAGGCAGTTGGCAAATAAACCCAAGTAATCCCAATATGGTACCAGAGCTGGAAGATTGGTCTTGAGCGCTTGCCGTTGGGCTTTGTCAAGAACACCAAACATATGGTCTGGCAATGAACAAGGGATACTAGATGGGGGTTGCTGAATCATGCCCCCTATCAAAGCCATAGCAGAAAATACTGATGGGATGTTCAAGAAATGAGATAGTCGTGCAAGGAGTAAATAGAATCCCGCAAGTGATGACTACAAGCTTCTTGGAAGCTGAAGCAGAAAGAGCGATGGAAACTGGGAGAGTCAAGAAGCTTTGTGGCCCAACTTCAAAAATCTTGGCCAGCAAAGCGAAGAGCATAGGCTGCAAAATTCTGATCTAGGATGCTTTCAAGATCAAAAGAATTTAGAGCTATGAACAAAGCCTTGGTGACTTGGGTCCTCAATTCTGCATAGGGGAATTCAAAATGTATGCTGTTGCCAGTGGTGAGTTCAGTGGCCAAGAAAGCTGGCTTGTAATATTGACCAATTTGTAAGAGGAACTCTGGAAGGAAATCCAATCTGGTGAGCAGTGAACAATCAAGAGTGAAGGTCATTACTTCAGGAGGTTCAACATTGATGTTAGGAGTATCTGTAAAAGTAGGCAAATCCAGGAGAGTCTCAAATCTAACTCTGGAATCGATGACAGAGGAAGGATTGGTCATGAGTCATTTAAGACAATCACTAACCTGGCTTCAGCGGGATTGGTTACCGTTTCCAGTAACTCTATGAAAGACTAGCCACTGGTACTTAACTAGGAGTATGAGTCCTGGAAGGACCATAGAAAAGGTTCCGTCATGCAGATCAACTCATCCATTGGAAGAGCCAGAGATCTTAATCAGACAAAGTAACGAGCAGCTGTTGGTACTGCAACTCAGAATTTAACATATGAGCTGGATGAGAGGGGGGATGTCAGCCTTATAAGATAGTCGAAATTATGTACTCTGAAATTAATTAAGCTCCAATTTTGGAGAAATTTAATCTCAAAATTAATGGGATAAGCTCTCCAGAGGAGAATTAAGAATGATATGAGCCAAGAGGTTATGAAGAGAAAATAACAAGGGCGAACATAAATGAGCATTATTAATTGGTCTACAAACAAACATTGATGGCAAGAATCTCCTGTTGAAGATGAGGAGAAAATCAGGAAATCAAGGACGCCGGACCAAGAATCCTAAATATGACAGTGGGTCATATGCCCTGATGGGGGGAAAACTGGATTTTGGGATTAATATCATCATGAGTAAATTGATCAGCCTGGCATGACAGAAGGTTGTGGGGACTGCACTCTGAGTAGGTGGTAGCGAGGAGGAAGAGGAAAAGAGCTGGATGTCAAAGGTTGTCCTGAGCAGCATTGAGTACTGATGATCATACTCTTCTTGAACAGATAAAGTATTTGACCGAGTGTCTGAAGCAGTGTTCTCATGTCCTGGTCCTTTTCTCGCTGGAAATCTAGGCAAGGGGGATGTGTTGGTATTTTTTCCCATCTTCCAAGCCAAATAGATTACCAGGGATCTCTAGGGGATAATTCTATAATGCAAAGTTAATTGGATATTGGTTGACCCTGATTTTCTGGTAACTATGTTTATGGGATTTTAGGTTATTCGCCAAGTTGGATCCATTAGGGATTAATCTGGACGAATTCTTAAGATCTCATCGGGCAGAGTTTCCAACGAAATAGGAGCATCTTATAGTTAATTAACTATCAGTTGTATTAAAGGGATTAGGCAGCTTTCATCACTGAACATTTGGGAATTTAAGGATTATGTTGCGAGGCAAGTGATGCTGTCTTCAACTTGCAAATCAATCAGTTGGTTTGTGACCTGCCTTAATGGGTAACAAGTCCCATTACCTAAGCAGGTAGCTTTCCAAATATGGTTGGTTCACTTTGATCAGGAGGAAAACGTTAGGGACACTTTTCTTTAACTCTTTCCATTTTAGGTCTTGAGGATGTCCAATGATGGAATTCTAGCCAGGATGGGGAAGACCATCGCTGCTGAGATATTAATGGGTAATTCAATGGCAACAGCTCCTGTTTCATTGAGGAGGTGCCAACTGAGGGTTGGACACTGAATTTCCTACTATAAATTCCCTAAAGAATTCACTATTAAAATATTGGAAATACTCAGATCACTTTTACTAGAGCAAAAGATTAGTAAACTTTATCAGAATCCATTTAGAGTTCTATTCTTCTCAAGGATATTATTGCTTTGTGCAATAATTGGGAGACTATTTAAGATAAAGAGTAAGGATCTGAGTGGGGATCTAGAGAAAAAGCTGAATCAAATTGGGGATTACTGCTGACAGTGTTTCAAACCAGAGAAGCTGTAAACAGGGATCTGAGCATAGATTGAGTTAGGCAGTACGATGGAACAAATCCCTATTCATGAAATTATAAGTAATTTGAGAGTAAATACTGGCTGAGTGTTGGACCAAAATCTAATACTTCAATTCAACTATGAATTATAGTCGCCATAATATTATCAACAATTATATCAACTACTACCATACAAAGTAGCGAATTTCACAAAACCTGAACCTGTGAAAGTAATGTATTTATAGGGGTCATTGGCCAAGAATAATTAGAAAACCTATATATATTTTTTCACCAAGGAACTACCCTAACTGATAGAGGGTCCATTATTATTTGTATTAGTAACGATGGTGGATGTCACCTTGGTTATTTCTGCTATTGCCTCACTCAGCATGGAAACCCTCAGGAGTCATAATCTACAAGCTTTGCAAGATTCTTTAACTCAACAGAGTGACTAAAAAGAATCTCAAACCAAACACGCGGCCAAACATTCAATCTAATATGCCTGAACTATGAATATAATGAAAATGGTGATTAAGAGGTTGCATCTTGGGGAGGCTCTTCTGGAATTGAACCTGACAAAACAATTTGTTACTCCTCAGTACTAAGTACGCACACAAAAGTATCAGGAATACGACCAAAATTTACTTAAAAAGCTTTTATTGACCCATTACTTAATCTAATTCACCCCAATCATTGGGAAAACAGGAATGACGGTTCTGTGTATGCACTCAAAGTAAAACGATGGGGACCAAACCCTGAGACCATTGTTGGTGCACATTATTGGGTACATTTTAAACCAAGTCAGGAATCCCACTCAAATGGAAAACACCAAGGTATGGCACAATCCCCTCCCACCAACCTTAAAAGTTTGACTCCCATACTTGAAGCGTGGTCACAATTACTTTCAGCAATCAGTTTACTGTTCATAGACTAGTACTTTATGAACATGTCCCTGATTGGGTTCTTATTTTCATATCATCAGAATGCAATGCTTTTCAGACTATAGCTCCTTTCATGGGTATTGGAGTATCTCTGATTTTATTTTAAAAATCATTTGAGGTGTTGTCGACCTGAGGATGATATTGCACTGATTAAGGGAATTAAAGAAATGTGAAAGAAGGATAAAGCCTGGAAAACCTCCACATGCAGCATATGATAGGCCAGGAACTCCATGGATCGCCTTGCTATTCACTATCTCAGTTTGGGGCATTGGTGCGCAAAACCAACACAGTCATAATTGTACCCTACCCAAAGTTCATATACCAGGTTCAAACTCAGGGAGGCAGTGGTAGTAAGTCCATACCCTCCACTGTGGTATCCTCCCCTACTATCTCTGATTTAAGCCCAGTCTTTCTTTGGAACATTGAATATCTGACACTAATGCCAAGTTTGGAAAATTACAAAACATCGGTTCAGAACTCATGAGCATAACCTGAATTTAAAATAAAACCATTGAACCAATCCAAAATAATAATAATTAATTAACCGCTTAGCTAAAAACTTTGGTCAGATCAAATTAACCAAATAAGGCCAAACCTCTCAGCTAAAATATTACCAATTCTCATTAAAAATTGTATAAAATTTTCATCTCTTATATATGATTTTTATCTATTTTATTATGCTTTTGAACTAGTCCTTCCTAAATTTTTTCCTTTTTTCATAGATATTTATACCAAGTCTGGTTGAAATTGGTTAAGTAGTTTTAGAGGAGAGGTTATATAGTCATACTTACATGCATATACAATGATGTTACTTTAAATGATTGCTTAAACCATCATAACTCAACGCTGCCTAATTTAAAAAGTTAAATAAATTTTGAATCCATCTCTGATATCAGCTATCCTGCCTACTGTCACTAGAATTTTAATTAGGACAATCTAATTTAATCACCTAATTAAAAAATATCATAGTCATCTTTCTTTTATAAGTTAAATGACAAGATGCAATGATGACACCACAGCATGACAGTAGATGAAATGATAGAGACTGTTTCAAACAACGTCCAGCCATAAGGCATATTCATGCACTTAAGCTTTTTACCATAAGATAAAGCTTTATTTATTATTCAGATAAACTCATAAATAATTTTATTACTCAAATTAGCACCTTATTGATACTAGAGGCAAGTTTTTATACTCGCTTCTGAGTTATCTCAAACATCATATATGTCATGGTCAAATGACATCATTTTGTGGACCAACGTTGAGTACAAGCTAAATATGCCCAGGTTGGTACTAGTAAGGTGCCTAAAAATCAGCCCTTACGTTGGCTCAGGCGTTAAAATGGACGGTTTACACAATTAACATGGTTGGGTCAATTTGGTTAGTTGAGTAAAGGGTTTTAAAACCTGTTCCATTTATGAAATCACGCATTTGGGTCAAATCCAAATTCAATTGATTACTCTAGTGATGTCAGTTTTGGTGTTTTCTACCAATTCTTATGGTAGTCTGTGCCTATTGGTGGATTTGTGCTTGGGACCACTTTGGCAGACCCTGATTTTCCCCAATGAAGTTAAATTATGTTCTCCAACCAACATTCCTTATTGGTTGACTTCCAAATAGACATTTTTCCCATTTTACGTTTAATTTTAAGGTATATTGAACACTCCTGTGCGCGAACCTCTTCAAGGAGGTCTTGCGCTCCATTAACCTTTACAATTTAAATACACTTGAGCTATCCCCTAGTGCACCATTAGTTTGCCCAGGTTCCCTCCAACCTAGGTCACTTAACCCTTTCTATTTGTGCACCGCATCACTTTTGGTGAATTATTTATTATAAAACTCGCACTTCTCTGCCTTAGTTGTTATTGCTCCAGCACCCTCTGCTGGGCTCTAATAACTTTTGTACTAACAACTAGTTCCCTGGCGTTGGCCTTGTGCACCGTGCAATACCACGCTGGGAACAGGAGAGTTATAGACACTCTCTAACATTAGTTGACCAACCTTTTAATTCTTTGTGCCTAAACTTTTACCGTGTGGTACTTTTCCAAATGTGAATTGGTGGGTGCCAGTTAAAGGCTTCAGCTGTGGTCAGCCGCACCACTGTTTCCTCTTTTTCCCAATCATTGGAGCAACTTGGCTTTATTATGGTTGCCTCCAACTAGAAATTATCTACCCTTTGTGTTTGTACCTGGTGGATTTATATGCTTTGAGGTCCAAAAGTCGTGATTGCCCAACTTTCTGCCAAAATTATCAATTGCAAATTTATAAACAAGTTTTTTTTAAACCAAGCGTTCAGCCAATGCTGGCAGAATAGGCGCAGTTGGGCCTGGGGGTGTTAGCCTTGGATAATGTTGGGCGTTCCATTGCAGTTTGAGAATTAGGGTAAATTCTCGTCTATAAAATGCATTTTATAATGAAAACCTGGTCTCTACCTCTGAACCGTTTATTAGCTCTTTTGGATGGATGAGGACCCTATTCCAGTATATCAGATTACCCCTGAGAACCCCCAAATGACCCCTACCATGATCCGGGGCACTCAGGAAGTAAAAAAGGAACTTCGTTTTAAATATAATCATGTATATGCACCTGCAGAAGGTGTGGTAGGATATGTGGCCTCAGTATTAAGAGTGGCCCACTATCCCCCCTCTTCTATGATTCCTTAACCTACTCTTATGGTTTGCTCACGCCAGAGGAAGAGTTTTCAGGGGAGGTAGTGGCGTTTTCTGCTTTGAATAAATCCCATTCTGGATACTTCTTATTGACTGCTACCCTCACATCCCCTTGGGGGAAGTTCAGCACAACCATTTTAGTGGATACCAGTTCCTCTAATAATTTTATTGACCAAGACATTGCTGACTACCTTGAGTTGAGTTACTCACCAGTTGGTATGGTTAGAGGTGGAGCTTCTCAAGGTATCCCTACGCTGAATGTCATGGGGTTAGTGGACTACCAGGTGGGCGCCTATCATCTGTCTGACCAGTTTCAAGCTATCAGAAACCTCTTATTCCCCATTATTTTGGGTGCGAAGTGGTGGAGAAAGTTTGACGTCAGGACTAATTTGAAAGAAAACACCCTATATTTGTCTTTGTTAAATGGTCACAAGCTGATTGTTCCTTTATCAAAGGATAACACCCAGGGTAAATTGCCCCATTGGCCCAATGTTCACCCTCTTCATGTTGCCCCTTTGCTGAAGCCCTCTGTGGAGGTTCCCCTTCCTTCCTTTTTGGAGGAGTTGGAATCTTCTTTTGATGCATCATCCGCTAAAAAACTTCCTGAGCACTCTGAGTTTGATTGTGACTTCAAGTTCACTGTGGATTTGGTGCATATATCTTCCCCCATTTACCCATTGACTGTTTGGGAGGAAGAGGCTTTGGATGTGTGGGTAAAGGATCAGTTAGCCAAAGGTGCGATTTTACAGCGTACTTCCACTGTATGCTCCCCACTTCTCTTTGTTGAGAAAGCAGATGGTACTCTAGGCCCATGCGTAGACTATGGGAACCTCAACAACGTTACTGTACCAGATCTTCATCCCATCCCTTTGGATTCACAGATTGCGCGCTATGTGAAAAAGGTGAAGGTCTTCTCCAAGCTGGATTGCCTCAATGCATTTAATCAGATCTGGATAAAGAAGGGCCAGGAGTGGTTAACCGCATTTTGCACCAGAAAAGGAATATTACAGTTTCGGGTAACGCCCTTTGGGTTTAAGAATGCCCCTGCCATCATTCAACGCCGCATTGATGCTGCGTTGGGGGTCTTGTTGGGGGTATGCGCGGTTGCCTACATGGATGACATCATGTTGTTTTCCCCACATCAGGAGTCCCATGCAGTACACCTTCAGCAAGTGGTGGAGAGGTTGAGGGCCGCCCACCTTACACTAAAAATCACCAAATGTGAATTTTTCAAGTCCCAGGTCACTTTTCTGGGCAACGTCATGTTTTACCAAGGACACATGATAACTCCAGAAAAGGAGAAGGCTATTAGTGAGTGACCTACCCCCACCTCAATCAAATAATTGAGGAGCTTCTTGGGGTTGTGTACATTCCTTAAGAAGTTCAAACCCAATCTTTCTGAGTTGGCAGCTCCCTTATACAAGGCTAGCGGTGCCAAGGTGCTTCAGTGGTCCCCCGTTTTGGAGGATGCTTCCAAGCAGTGAAGTGCACTCTTTTGTCCATGTCTGTTCTTCGCCATGTCAACCCTTCAAAGGAGTGCATTATGTCTACAGAATCCTCCAACTTCGCCATAGCGGCGGCTCTATTACAAGTATGCAAAGGTGGGATAGAGCATCCAGTGGGATATTTTTCTAGGAAAATGTCTTTGCCAGAGTTGAATTACGTCGTTTAAGATAAGGAGTTAGTGGCAGTGGTGTAGGCGCTGACTTATTTGAGTCACCACATGCATGGCTCATCTCAGCCTTTCCAGGTACATATAGACCATCATGCCTTGCTGTACTACCGCGCTCCTCATGTCCTAACCCCACGTCAGACCCATTGGCATGAGACCCTTGCCCCAATTTGCATTCACGTATGAGTTCATCAAGGGCAAGGATAATAGTTTGACGGATGCTTTGAGCCGCAACCCTGCTTTAGCGCCTGATCCCAAGGAGGTAGAAGTTCATAACACACAGTTTATGATTCCGCCAAATAAAATTGTGTCTCAAATTCCCTCTCCCCCAGCCAGTGAGCCAGCGCTTGCCCCTCTGGAAAACGCGGATTAATATAGTATGTTCAGAAAGGTAGTCATTTCTCAGCCGCTAGCAGCCAAATATACTATGATACTTACTAAGAGCGCTTCAAATCAAGAGGATCTCTAGGGGCTATCACGTGAAAGATGAGATAGTGTGATTTCAGGGGCGCCTATGAGTTCCTGAAGGACCACTGCGCCTGGAAATCATCCAGGACCATCATGATGTACTCACCGTTGGTCATCCTGGTAAAGCAAAGATGTTGGAGTTAATATGACGCATGTACAATTGGAAGGGCTTGTCTGCTTAAGTGAGGCGGTATTTTAAGGAGTGCCTGATCTGCAATCAGATGAAACCCAATTTGCAACCTTATGTGGGGTTGTTGGTACCCGTCCAAAAGGCTGAAGAGCCCTGGACTTCCCTATCGGTGGATTTCATTGTGGAGTTACCTGCCTCTGATGATTACGATGCCATCATGGTGGTGGTGGACTATTTTAAGAAGTTCGCCCACTTTATTTCTTGCAGAACAACAACAACCGCGGCTGAGATGGCTAGGCTCTTCGTCACTCATGTTTTTGTGCTCCATGGGGCTCCCCAGGAAATAATCAGTGACTGGGGACCCCAGTTCACCTCAGTCTTTTGGGAAGAGTTGTGTAAGACTCTTCAGATTCGCCCTTGCCGTTCAACTGCCTAACACCCCCAATCAGATGGGCAGACTGAACAAGTGAACCAGTGCTTAGAATAGTTTCTGCGGTGTTACACCGCCGCAGATCATTCAGATTGAGTTTCTCACCTCCCTATGGCCCAATTCAGCTACAATAACACTTTGCATTCTTCTATTGGTTGTTCCCCTTTTTCGCCAACCATGGCTTTAACCCCGCCCTCTAACATGGAGCCCAGCTGAGGGTCTAAGGTTAAAGCGGTGGTGGACTTTGCCAAGACTATCAAGAAGGTCCACCATGTGGTTTCCACAAGTTTGGAGGCGGCAATGCAAGTGTATAAGGAGGACGCTGATGGTAAACGCCGAGTGGGTCCCACATATAAGGAAGGGAATCTTGTGATGCTTGATGCTCGTAACATTCCTATCAAGCAGCCATGCAAGAAGCTGAGACCAAAGAGGATTGGCCCCTACCGCATTGTTAGAAAGGTGGGCCATGACTCCTACTAGCAAGATCTTCCCTCTTCATTTCAGATCTTCTATGTCTTCCATGAAAGCAAATTGATGTTGTTTGAGGGCCCCCCACCAGAGACTCCTGAGGCCTATCTCGTGGATGGGGCGCGAGAGTGGGAAGTAGAAGAAAAAGTTGCCTCCCGCTGCATTAAAAGAAGGCTTAAGTACCTGGTATACTGGAAGGGTTTTGACGCTGCAGAGAACAGTTGGGTTCCAGAGCGAAACTGTGTGCATGCTCAAAATCTGATTAGCCTTCCACAAGCGTTTCCCCCAGGCTGCTGGATCTCAACCCAAACTAACCGTTGCCGCCATGAAGTTGGCCCCTGACCACAAGAACTTTTCCCTTGAACAAGCTCCTGGAGGGGGTTGAGTCCTGTTGGGAGGAGAGGGTAATGTCATGGTTAAATGACATCATAGTGGGGACCAACCCTAAGGATAAGACTGGGCGACAGGATGCCCAGAAGGTGAAGCTTCAGGCCCTCCCTGCCCTCAGGCACACGCCGGACCAACGCTGGGTACAAGCTAAATATGCCCAGGTTGGTACTAGTGAGGTGCCTAACACTCAGCCCCTTACATTGGCCCAGGCATTAAAATGGACGGTTTACACAATTAATGTGGAGGGGTCAATTTTGTTAGTTGAGGAACAGGGTTTTGAAACCCGTTCCAATTATGAAATCACGCGTTCAGGTCAAATCCAACTTCAATCAATTACCTGATGAAGTTGGTTTTGGCGTTTTCTACCAATTTGGATGGTAGTCTGTGCCTATTGGTGGATTGGTGCTTGGGACCACTTTGGCAGACCCCAATTTCCCCCAATGAAGTTAGATTATGTTTTCCCCGACCAAAATTTCTTGTTATTCAACTTCTGAATAAACATTTTTCCCATTTTAAGTTTTATTTTATGATATTTCAAACGCTCCTGTACTCGAACCTCTTTGAGGAGGTCTTACACTCCATTACCCTTTTCAATTATATACACTTGAGCTAACCCTAGTGAACCATTGGTTTGCCCAGGTTCCCTCCAACATGGGTCACTTACCCCCTTCCTCTTTGTGCACCGCGTTGCTTTTGCTGAAATATTTGTTATAAAACTCACACTTCTCTGCTACGTTGTTATTGCTCCAGCACCCTCTGCTGGGCAATAATGATTTTTATTCTAAAGGCTAGTTCCCTGACGTTAGACCTGTGCACTGAGCACTACCATGCTGGGAACAGGAGAGTTATAGACACTCTCCTTACATTAGTTGACCAACCTTTTAACTTTATGTGCACAAATTTTTTCCATGTGGAACTTTTCTGAAGTGGGAATAGAGGGTGCTGGATTTGGGAGTCAGTTGTCATTACTCACACCGCAGTTTCTTCTTTTTCCAATGTTTGGAGCAACTTGGCATTATTATTGCTTCCTCCAACTGGAAAATATCCACCCTTCGTGCTTGTACCTGGTGGATACAGACAATTTGATGTCCGAAAATCATAATTCCTTAACTTTCTGCCAATGTTTTCACTTTCAATTTAAATGATTGAGTTTTACTTCGCCTCACTTTCAGACGATGCCAGCGGAATTGGCGCAGATGGGCCTGGGGGTGTTGGCCTTGGATAACATCGGCCATTCTGTTGCTTATGAGATAGGATCATTCACGTCTAAAAATGCGTTTTATATTGAAACCTGGTCTCTACCTCTGAACAGGTTTTAGCTCATATGGCCTGAATGAGGACCCCATTCCAGAATATCAGATTACCCCTGAGAACCCACGTTTGACCTCTACCATGATCTGGGGCACTCAGGAAGTTGAGAAGGAATTTTGTCTAAAATATAATCTTGTATATGCACCTACAGAAGTTGTGGTAGAATATGTGGCCTCAGTAGTAAGAGTTGCCCGCTATCCCTCCCCTTCTAATATTCCTTAATCTACCCTTGTGGTTTGCTCAAGCCAGAAGAAGAATTTTTAGGTCAGGTGATGGCGTTGTCTGCTTTGAATAAATCACACTCAGGATACCTCCTCTTGACTGATACCCTCACATCCCCATTGGGCAAGATCAGAACAACTATTTTAGTGGATACTGGGGCCACAAATAATTTTATTGACCAAGACCTTGCTGACTACCTTGAATTGAGTTACTCACCAGGTGGTATAATTAGAGGTGGGGCTTCTCAAGGGAATCCCTATGCTGAATGTCGTGAGGTTAGTGGACTACCAGGTGGGCGCCTATCATCTGTACAACCAGTTTCAAGCTATCAGGAACCTCTTGTTTCCCATTATTTTGGGTGTAGAGGTGGTGGATAAAGTTTGACGTCAGGACTAATTTGAAAAAAAAACACTCTATCCTTGTCTTTGTCCAATGGTCACAAGGTGATTGTTCCTTTATCAGAAGATAACGCCCCGGGCAAACTACCTCATTGGCCCAATATTCCCTTTCATAAGCTTGCCCCTTTGATGAAGCCCTCTGTGGAGGGTCCCTTGCCATTCTGTTTGTAGGGGTTGGAATCTTCTTTTGATGCAGCATCCGCTACACACTTCCTGAGTACTCAGAATTTGATTGTGACTTTAAGTTCACTGTGGATCTGGTGCGTATATCTTCCCCCATTTACCCAGTGACTGTGTGGGAGGAAGAGGCGTTGGATGTGTGGTAAAGGATCAGTTAGCCAAAGGGTCCAATTTTAAGCGTACAACCCCTGTTTGCTCCCCGCTTCTCTTTGTTGAGAAGGCTGATGGTAAACTATGCCCCTGCGTAGACTATGGGAACCTCAATAACATTACTGTACCAGACCTCCATCCCATCCTTTGAATTCCCAGATTGCACGCTATATGGAGAAGGCGAAGGTCTTCTCCAAGCTGGATTGCCTCAATGCGTTCAATCAGATCTGGATTAAAAAGGTACAAGCTGGTTAACCAAATTCCATACCAGAAAAGGGATCTTCCAGTTTTGGGTCATGCCCTTTGGGATTAGGAATGCCCCAGCTATCTTTCAACGCCGCATTGATACAGCGTTGGTGGACTTTTTAGGGGTATGCGCGGTTGCCTACATGGACGACATTCTAGTGTTTTCCCCCAACCATGAGTCCCATACAGTACACCTCGGCAAGTGGTGGAGAGGTTAAAGGCAGCCAGCCTTAAACTGTAGATAGGCAAGTGTGAATTTTTCAAGTCACAGGTCACTTTTCTGGGCAGCGTCGTGTTTGCTCAAGGCTACATGATGACTCCAGACAAGGAGCAGGCGATTCGTGAGTGGCCTACCCCTACCTCAGTCAAGGAATTGAGGAGCTTTTGGGGGACGTGTACGTTCTTAAAAAAGTTCACACCCCGTCTCTCTGAGGTGGCAGCTCCCTTATATAAGGCTAGCGGTGCCAAGGTGCTTCAGTGGTCCCGTTTTGGAGGATGCGTTTCAAGCAGTGAAGTTCACCCTGTTGTCCATGTCTGTTCTTTGCCATGTCGACCCTTCAAAGGAGTTCATTGTGGCCACTGATGCGTCCAACTTCGCCTAGTGGCTTCCTTGTTACAAGTAGGCAAAGATGGGATAGATTATCCGGTAGGATATTTTTCTAGGAAAATGTCTTTGCCAGAGTTTAATTACACCGTTTATGACAAGTAGTTACTAGCAGTGGTGAAGGCACTTAATTATTGGCATCAACACTTGCATGGCTCATCCCAACCTTTCTGGGTACGTAGAGACCACCATGCCTTGCTGTACTACCGTGCTCCTCATGTCCTAACCCCACAGCAGACCCGTTGGCATGAGACCCTTGCCCAAGTTGCCTTTTTGTATGAGTTCACCAAGGGCAAGGATAACGGTTTGGCAGATGCTTTGAGCTGCAACCCCGCTTTAGCTCCTGATCCAAAGGAGGTAGAAGTCCACAACACACAGGTGATGATTCCTCCAGAGAAAATCTTGTCACATCTTCCCTCTCCCTTGGCCAATGGGCCAGCGCTTGAACCTCTGGAAAACGTGGAGGAATATGGTATGTTCAGAAATGTTGTCCTTTCTCAGCCACTGTTGGGCGAATATACTATGGCACTTGCTAAGAGCGCTTTAAATCAAGAGGACCTATCCAGGGGTTATCACGTAAAGGATGAGATGGTGTGGTTTCAGGGGCGCCTATGGGCACCTGCTGGACCACTGCGCCTGGAAATCATCCAGGACCATCATGATGGACTCACCGTTGGTCATCCTAATAAAGCAAAGATGTTGGAGTTAAGACAGCGCACTTACAATTGGAAGGGCTTTCCAGCTCAGGTGGGGTGGTATTTTAAGGAGTGCCTGATCTACAATCAGATGAAACCTAATCGGTAAAATTATGTGGGGTTGTTGGTACCCGTCCAAAAGGCTGAAGGGCCCTGGACTTCCCTCTCAGTTGATTTCATTGTGGAATTATCGGCCTCTGATGGTTATGATGCCATCATGGTGGTGGTGGACCAGTTCACTAAGTTCGCCCACTTTATTCCTTGCAGAACTACTTTAACCGCGGCTGAGATGGCTAGGTCCTTCATCACCCATGTGTTTGCACTACATGGGTTCCCCAAGAAATTCTCAGCAACTGGGGCCCCCAGTTTACCTCTGTTTTTTGGGAAGAGTTGTGTAAGACTCTTCAGATTTGCTCTTGCCGTTCAACTGCCTATCACCCTGTAAAAACTGATGGGTTTTCACTGGTGCACAGGTTCACTTAACTACTGACTCTGGGAATAAATACAAATTTGCTAATTGTATGAAGACAATTAGCCTAGTTGAGTTCAAATAAATGGGTAGCTTCAGCCCTACTCTGGTAATATAAAGGTTCAAGTGACTTTGGCCTCACTCTGGCGTTGACACTTAGATAGGAAGTACTTCTTCACAACTTCACTTTAGAGTAAACAATAAACAATTGAAAACAATAAAGTATTCACAGTAGTAAGGTGCTTATTACTATTAATGAGGGAATATTTATAGGGTAAAATGGTGACAGACATGTGTTAGGGGTATTTGTGGTAACCACAATATTCTCGGCACACCTAGCTGATGAAAAGGGATATCCATGATGGTCTCAGCACGCCTAACTGACAGAAAAGAGATATTATTGATGGTCTCAGCACACCTAGCTGTTAAAAAGAGATACTGGTTTATTTTCAAGAAAGATTCCAGATGATTTTCATGAGGAATAGCGTATTTAAATCGCCATTCATATCATCCCACATGTCAGCTACTGAACCTGACAATTTCCCATGAGTAATTGCTCATTTTGAGCCAATTTACTCATATCCATGTTGTTG
>JAKSZP010007444.1:0-24016 GCA_022478985.1 Massospora cicadina
GGCGTATGACCGTGTTAGCTGGCCATACCTAAAAGAATGTCTAAATTCCTATAAACTCCCACCAAGATTCATAAAATGGGCGATGCTCCTAACAGAATCTGCAACCATGGCTGTATGCGGCCCTGGATTCCTAACAAACAATATCAAACCACACAGAGGGCTCAAACAAGGGGATCCCCTCAGCCCACTGCTATACAATTTCAGCTTTAACCCACTCCTCTGAGTAACTTACTCACGTCTCATGGGGATAACCGCACAAGGACAAACAACAGTCAAGATACTGGCCTTTGCAGATGACTGCGTAGCAGGTATAGCAAACAATGAAGATGCCCGAAAGCTGGAGCCCACTCTAGAGGAATACTCCAAGGTGAGCAATGCATCGCTCAACAAAAGGAAGACAGAAATCATTCTCTTAGGCAAATACACAAACAATTGGGTCACAAAATCAGAACCTCACACCAACACACGAAGAAAAAACCCAATCATTTTACCCTTTGCAACATCTCCCACCACCACTCCTGTCCGGCGCCTTGGAAGCTGGCTAGAATCAAGGGGATATGCTAATGAGACAATGGAAAGTAACCTGTTACAACGGTTATCCAAACGCGTAGCCTCTTTCAAGGGAAGAACCTCAGGATTAACAGGACGGGTTACAGTTGCTAACTCGCTCATCCTCCCAATACTGTGGTACCAGGCCCATGCGATCGCCTTCTCACCTACCTTTATAACCTCAATCCGCGCGCTTATCCAGGGCTGGCTGTGGCCTGGCTCTCATTCTCCTATACGGATGGAAACACTATTTGGCCCACGCTCAAGCGGAGGCATGGTACTAATAGATTTTGAGAGCCATGCCAATCACATCCTATGTACCTGGATAAAAGAAATCTTTGCTCCAGACCTCCCGCAACAACATTGGTTTGGAGCAGCAAGGGCTAACTTTGCTCAGGCGCTCCTATTAACCAACCCACATAGTCCACCCAGACTACTTTCATACTTTGCCAAGCACCCTACTGCAACAGGTCAGCATGGAACCTCCCCTCATTTCAAACATATCCTCATAACTATCCGCCCTATGGGATGGACCATAGAGAACATGGGTACTATACAGGGAAGGGGACGACCCAGCCCCCAATTCAAATTAAGAAACCCAGAAAACCACCCCCAGAGGGATATGTACGCAACAACTCCAAGCATAGCTAGGATAGAATCCTAGATATGGTGGACATATCCTATGATTTAACCATACATAAAGCAATGTAGAAAATGACTAACCACCCACTCCTACAGCCAAGGATAAGAGCAAACGCCTGGCGCTGTTTGAGAAGGACCTATAGGATGGCGGACCGTTCCAACTCCCTCCACAAAACATGTGCAGTATGTGGAGGGGAGGGATCCCTACATCACCGCCTAGAAACATGCCCCCCAACTAAAGCTATATGACAGGAAGTCGCACGCCTGCTCAAGATTCAAAACGAACAGGAATTCTCGATATCAAAAAATATCTTTGCACTCCAGATCGAGTCACCAATCCCATCTACCCTCCGCTCCCTAATAATACCCATTGCAATGTGGACAATACACACAATTGCATTAGATGCGTTCAAGGGCACAGTCCCAACCATTCATGAGATTATTAACAGATTCCACGTCCACTTTCTAGAGCACTTATAAGCCTGGCTCTATGGATATATGAGACCAAGACAAAAAGCGCTCATAGAATCATGGTTCCCACTTTGGTTCCTCCACACAGACCCTTTCCTTCACACCTGCTCCATAGCAGGGGAAACCCCTCGTAGTAGTGCACCAACCCCCATACCTGGCAGTTCCGCTGGCAACAGGGGTAACTTGAGTACCCTGGGGTGCCTAATTTTATATTTGTTAGTTATTCTCTTAGTTTCACATATATTCGGTAATGTCTGTCCCCTGGTCGGCTTACCTCAGTTAAATAAAAAAATTACCTGTGGACATCCTGGACATTCAGGAAGCCCACTTTTCTACACGGTGCTGAGGAAACATGGGCAACCATGCTCCTCCTCTCCCTTTTTTTGATCGCTGCACTCTGGGGTGCTTATATGTGTGACCCATGATTTTAAATTTAATCTAAAAATTTGTACTCTGATGGCCATGTGCTTGAAGTGTCCTTTTTGTGGGATGATGAAGTGACGCTATCGTTAATCTTTATGCCCTGACCTATGTGTGGGCTCGCCAGGAATTCCTTTCAGCTATTAATTTCCTCCCACTTCCTCCTAACTCATTTGTGGTGGCGAAATGAACTGCTGGGCCAACTGAGCCACTAACCTCTGGCCTTCTGCATCCGCCCCCTCCGCAGGGTCATGTAGAACTTTACATTATAAAAGCCACTAAAGGCTGTTTTATTACTTACCTACCTAAAAATGCACCGCTGCTCCCCAACATGTCTCATCCCCATGTGCACAAGGGTCATCTGAGGTCTATGTCCCACATTGACCTTATTCTTGCCTATTGAATTGTAAGTACCAGATTTCACACTTTACAATGACAAACAATTAATTATTCCAACCACAGGTTGGTGTCATTTCATTCTCTTTGGCACGCCCTGACGCTCAGGCGCCAAAGTAGTGCAAAATTTCAAACTTCGTCCAGCCAAAGACACGTCTCCCAGGTTTTCCTCATGGGTGGACACCAAAACTTTGGCACTGAAGCTCACCACACCGTTCTGTGCGGACCCACTTTCTACCTGGTCAACCTTCAAAGCAAACACCATCCTCTAGGCACACTATCTCTCATCACATTCTCTTGGCTGCCTTGGCAGTCATTATGCGCACACTCACAGAGGTGGACCGCCTGGAGTCTAACATCCCTTCTGCAGGCTACTGCCCAGCTTGGGGTTGCAATTGGGCAGAAGTGTCCGCTCGCCTTAACGCACTGGTAAGGCAACACAAACATCACATTTGCGTATGGTACAAAGCAAACAATATAATGGCAAGTGACACGTGCTCCACCTATTTTTATGAAAGTTATTCACACTGTGACAGACCTGGGCTTGCACACAGGTGAGGTGGCTGGACCACTCCATCACAGACACTTCAGCAAAATTGGCAAAGTTCAAAACTATTTCTCTGAATTTTATTAATCTGATTCAGTCAAACTAGCCAAAGTCAAAGAATTTCTTAAAAGAGCACATATCTGCACTGTTTCCTATTATCCGTAGTTGATGAAATTTAAATTACAATTTTAAATTTATTGTGGGAAGGCCGACCATGGGACGGACACTTCCGAATATGACTCAGACGAAACCAAACTTAGTACCAGGTGAGGCACCCCAGAGAAGCGATGCTATCTCTTGTTGCCAGCGGGAACGCCACTTATGAGGAGGGGAGGGAACGTATGTAGGGGGCGTAGCCACTATTGAGCACGTGTGGAGGAAGGGGTCTGATTTGATGAACCAGACTGGGAACCAGGAGGAGACCAGCTGTCGGTGACGCGGTGGGAGATATCCAAACATCCACGCTTGAAAGTGATCCACCAAATGAAACCAGAATCTGTGGACAGCTTCAGGGAGGGTGGGGATGGATCCGGCGATGGCATCCAAGACAATCGTGTGGATAGTCCACATGGCGATTGCAACCACCAGAGCACGAAGGGAGGGTGGGGAGGGGGAGGCCATTGATGAAGCAAACATATCTCTTGACAGACTGAAGGGATGTGTTTGATCCTGGCCTAGCAGACGTTGGACTTCACGCCATATTACTTTAGAGGTGGGGCACTTCTCCAGGCGGTGGAACAGTGTTCCATACTGGCCACACACGACACAGGATGAGTGTAAAGCATTAGAGCGCTCAGCTGTACGATACACCCACCTCAGGCAGCGCCACACATGGGAGCAGACTTGAGGCTGCAACAGAGGATGGTGTGCGTATTTCCAGATAGTATTTTGGGTCTCAGTGGAATAAGGGATGTCCATCATGTCCAGGTAGTCCACCCTGGATAGGACTTGGGGGTCGAATGGGGATCACGCCATCATGGATGGGTAGCCCCTGTACCTCTTGTGTGAACTGAGGAGAGGGGCGGCCTCTTCGGGTTGTATGTCCACTAATACGAATTCTCCACTCTGCGCTTCGCATGGAGAGTAGGATTCGTTTGTAGTGGGTTTTGGTCCCGTGAGGACCTGTGGCTGATGTGTGTGATGCGAGGTATTTCATCAGTGAGTGGGGGTTTGATGGATTGTTGAGGCCCAAGGCTCAGGAGAAGTTGGAGCGGGCCGCGCGGGACCAGTGTTGGGATGGGAGTGTAGGAGCAGTGACGGCCGCAATCCAGGTGCCTAGGATCTTGGCGGCATGGGCTTTGAAGTCAAGTAGGCCCATGCCACCATGATGATGAGGGCCAAACATGACCTCTAGCCGTACTGGTGGAGGGCGGCCTGACCAAAGCCAACCTTGTAGCAAAGCATACAGGGATTTGAAGAAGCTTGGGCAGAAGGGGATGGCGTGGGCTCCAAACCAGACTTTGGATAGGAGCATAGAGTTGGCAAGAACAACCCTGCCAGTGAGGGTAGTAGGGTGGGCTCTGAGAGAGGCGATTCGCTTCGTCACGTTGTCCAGTATATGGCCCTCCACTACTGCTGACGCGTATCCTCATGCCTCCAACCACACGCCCAGATGGCGTACCGGTCCTATGGTAGGTCGCGGCACAAAGGGGAGCACCAGTGGAGCGGTGTGTTTTGAGTTAGTAAGGCGTGGACTTGGGCGAGCAGCTGGGCTGGGTTGGGAACTACTTGCTGGGGCCCAGCAGTTCTGAAACTGACCAAGGAGGATGATTTTGGTTTTGGAGGCGTTCAGTGCCGCGTTGCTTACCCGGGAATATTCCTGGATGAGGGCTTCAAGCGCGCGTGCATCTTTATTATTAAACACCCCCACCACGCAATCATCTGCAAATGCCATCATCTTGACTGGGGTTTGGCCTGGCACATGGACCCCAGTGAGTTGGGCATTCACATTTCGCAGTAGTGGGTCAAGGCTGAAGTTGTATAAGAGTGGGCTTAGGGGGTCCCCTTGTCGCAGGCCCCTTTGAGGATGGACTACTTCCGTTAGGAAACCTGGGCCGCGCACAGCCATTGTTGCAGATTCTGTGAGCAGCATCACCCAGTTAATGAAGCGGGGAGGTAGGCGGAATTGATTAAGGCATGCCCTTAGGTATTCCCAGTTTACTCTATCATAGGCCTTTTGTTAGTCCAAAAATACCAGTGCCCCAGAGGCTGTGGACTGACATGCATTAGCCACAGAGTGCACGTTATCCCAAATCGACCTTCTGGGGATAAAACTGAATTGTTCTGGAGAGATGGTGGCAGATGCTACAGTCCCTAAACGGTTAGCCATGATTTTTGTTAAAATTTTGGTGTCTGTGTTTGTTAGAGAAATGGGGCGCCAGTTGGATAAGTCTAGCCTATCCCCTTTCTTGAAGAGTGTGACTGTAAAAGCCTCAGTCCTCCTTGTAGGAGGCGCGTTTCCAACAGGCTTTGGTTGAGTGAGGCTAGCAGCAATGGGGATATATATTTAAAATATTTTTTGTAGAACTCATATGGAATGCCATCTGGGCCTGGGCATTTTTGGTTTGGCGCACCACGAATGGTAGTCCATAATTCATTCAGAGTAATTAAATTCATTATTTCTGGGTATCAGAAAATGGTGCAGATATGAGCTCTGTTGAGAAATTCCACCATTTCAGCCAGCTGAATTGGTTCAGCTCAGTATAACTCAGAGTAATATCTTTGCGTTTTGATTGCCACTTTAGCCAGTGTGTCCACAATAGAATTATCCAATCTTCGCACCTGTGTGCAGGCCACACTCTGGCGTGGTGCAAAAAAATTTTTGAAGAAGTATGCGGTGCACTTGTCGCCTTTAGTGATGCATGTGGCCCTGTATTGGACACAAACCCGATGTTTGTGTTGCCTTTCAAGTGCGTTGAGGTGAGCTGCTGCCTCCGCCCACTTCTGGCCTGATGCAGGGCTATATCCTGAGGCTGGAATGTTGGGCTCCAAGTGGGCCAATTCGCCAGTGCATGCAATATAACCGCCGATGTGGCTCGTGAGCATCTGGATGAGAGATGGCAATAGTGGCAGATGGTGTCTTCTTTGAAAGTTGCCCATGTGGAAATAGGGTCCGCGCAAAACGGTGCAACAAACATTTTGCCAAAGTTGCCTCTTCCACCCACGTGGAAAATCCTGGTGACGCAAGCTCTGGGGGTGGATTTTGCACCAATGTGGGGCCTTTGCAACTGTGACAGGTAAGTGGTATGTTATTGAGACCAGTCGGTGGTCAGAAAATTCCATTTTCGTTGTTTTGAAGTGGGAGATATGGGGTTGGAATTTCGCCAGTGCTAAATAAGGTCAATGCGGGTCATGAACTTAATTGGCCATTGTGGACGTGGGGACGCATCATGTTTTCGAGCAGTGGGGCATGTCACAGCAGCGCATCCATTAACCCAAGGGTGGCTTTTAGAACGCGTAGTTCTATGTGACCCTGTGGGGCGTGGGGTGAGGGCGGCCACCGGTCCGTTGGTGAGGTTAGCCAACAGTTCATGTTGCCAATTAGGAAAGAATTGGGGGGTAGCGGGAGGGATTTGACCGATGAGAAAAATTCCCAACGCTCTTATGCACCGTTTGGGGCATAAATGTTGACGATTGTGTGTGCAACATCAGCCCATGAGAAGGTGACAACGAGCACTTTGTCATTTAGGAATGTTTCTGAAGATGTAAATTTGAAAAAATTGTTTTTCTGAATTAGCACCTCACAGTGCTTCGACCAAAAGGATAGGGATGGTAGGAGCATTGTTTTCCAAGCATCCTTGGAACCTTGTGGACAGTGGGTTTCCTGGATGGCCAGGATATCCACAGGTAAATTATTTTGTAAAAAACTCAGTTTCCTAGCCTGGGATGGGGAGGCCTTGAGTCTGGCAATATTCAGCATCCCTAGAGCGAATATTTCCCCATCGCACCTTAGGTGTGAGGGGGTGGGCCCCCGGGCCCACCAGCCTCTTCCAGGTCCCCACGGGCATTCACAGCAGCATGGGTATTAGCAGCAACGCTATCGGGGTTTTTGTTGATTTTTGCAGAAAGAGTCGCGTTGGCTTTGGCCTTCGCTTTTTGTTTTCCCGACGTCGGACGAATTTATTGTGGTGCAGATAAGTTCGGTGCACCGTCGAGTGAGGCAAAAAAAATTTTTTGGTTGGGATAGGTCCCAAGTCAGTTTCAACTGGGGGCTTGGGTGCAGCAATTGGGTGAGATCAAATCTCCCATCGGATCCTCAGATTGAGTGGCCCATTCAGCCTGGGCCTCCCAAATTGATTGGGTGATGGATTCCCAAGTTGCTTCTGCCATGAAGGTCTCCATGTCCTCCTAGCTTGTGAGTGTGGGATGGTGGTGGTGACCTTGGCCGCTTCCTTGGCCGCGGTCCTATGGGCCTGCTTGGCCTTCTTCCACTCCTGCGGGGAGATGGGCTTTACCAATAGGTAGCAGCCTTGTGCTCCCCACGGGAAAGCCTCTTTGGTGCTTGCAGTTGGTTTGTAGTGTGCCTCTCCGCTGGCCATGGCTGCCGAGGGGTGCTCTTGGAATGTAACGCCCTCTTTGATGGGGCACGCATGTGCCTTATGGCCAAACGCGTCACAGTGGGTGCAAATGGGGGGCGCGCTGTCCACGGTTACCTGGAATGGGTGGGTGGTGTGCCCTGCGATGTCAATAAAGGTGGAGTGCGGGATCTGGGTTAGGTCCTTCGCAATCTCCTCAGTTGGGGTCAGAACTGCGATGGCTTTGCCGGTGCACAGGTGTGGCATCAGCATGAAACATTGCATTTCAAAAGATTGTATTTCGCCATATATGGCGAGACTATCTTTCAGGTGTTGCTCCAAAATGTCACGTTTTACTGTAGTAGGCAAAAAGTCAAACGTGAGGAAAATTTGGTTTGATTTTGTCCATCTGGTGCATTTAGTTTTGATGACCCGTTGCCCTTTGGGGAGGTCGACCACTACGCACACCGCTGCAGCCTCATCTGCTGCTATTTTGCTTTCAAAACCTAGGTCCAGCCAACCACACGACATGGAGTGAGGTGCAACGTACACCGCGGTAAGGAAAATTTTGTGTACATCTTCACAAAATTTTTCCCATAGGGCCATTTTTTGGATGTCCAGATACACACAGACTCCAAATTCCACCGACAAAAGTGGTTGGGAATGTGGCGTGTTGATGTACTGGTTGCATCGTGCTTGCCACGCGAGTATCTCCAGGGAAATTGTGACCGCCAGTTTTTTTAGATTTTTTTCTATTCTGCTGGATTCTCCAGGGCATTTTCGAACGTTAGAGGCCGCGGGCCTTCCGCCTGCTCCTCTTGCCTTGCTTGCCCAACTGCTCCCAGACATGGGCGCAGACTAATCCCCTCTATGAGATTATCAAACTAGATTTAGTCTTGAATTAAATGGGTTGCAAAAGTGTTTGCAACGAGAAAGAAAAGTTTTTTGTAGTTGATGAAATTAATTTCTCAGGAGAGCTCTGGTATGCCATTCATGGCGCACTGCACAAAAAATCCCAGGTCCAGATGGGATTCCAAATGAGTTCTATAAGAAATATTTTAATTATTTCTCCTCTTTGTTGCTTGCCTCAGTGAATCATTTTTTGTTAGAATTGCGCCTCCTTCCTGGGGTCCAGGAGGCTTTCACAATAACGCTGTTTAAAAAAGGGGATAAGCTGGATTTGGCCAACTGGCGCCCCATTTCACTTACTAACACAGATACTAAATCATTTACTAATATTATGGCCTACCGCCTAGAGGAAGTTGCCTCTGATCTCATTTCCTCTGAGCAATTTGGTTTCTTCCCCAATCAATCTATATGGGACAACGTACACACTGTAGCCAACGTCTGCCAATCCACGGCTACTTGGGCACTTGTTTTTTAGACCAGAAGAAGTCTTATGATAGAGTCAGCTGAAATTACCTCAAAGCTTGCCTCTACAAGTTCCACCTCCCACATTAGTTCATTAATTAGGTGATGTTGCTTATGGAATCCGCCAAAATGGCTATGCGTGGCCCTGGCTTCCTCACTGGTGTAGTTCGCCCTCAAAGGGGCCTCCAACAAGGGGACCCTTTATGCCCACTCTTATATAACTTCAGCCTTGACCCACTATTATGTAACATGAATGCCCGCCTTACAGGTGTCTTTGTGCAGGCCCAAGCACCGGTTAAGATGTTGGCGTTTTCTGATTATTGTGTGGTTGGGGTGTCTAACAACCAAGATGCACGCGCGCTTAAGGCTAATATACAGGTTTACTCCAGGGTAAGTAATGCTGCACTTAACGCCACAAAAACAAAAATATTTTCCTTAGTTGGTTCCAAGCCTGCTGGTCACCAGAACCCCATTTTCTACTGCTTCAGCAGCTAGCTCACAGGCTCGCTTGCCCCGCCTACCCCATACCGCCCCACTTGTGCTCCCTTTCATGCCAAGACCCACTGCTGGTCTGGTACGCCATTTGGGTGTGTGGCTGGAGGCAGGAGGGTACGCCTTATAAGTGATGGAGCACCATATTCTGGACAATCTTACAAAACTCATCGCCTCCCTAGAGCCCACCAAACTTCCCTCCCAGGCAGGGTTGTGCTGGCCAACTCTATGCTCCTGTATAAAGTTTGGTTTGTGGTACATGCTATCGCCTTTTCTCTCATCTTTCTTCACCTCGTTATACGCCCTCATGCAAGGGTTTTGGTTAAACTTCCCCCTACCCATGCACCTGGATGTCTTGTGTCAGATATTTGCCTTTGCAGCTGAAAAATAAGAATTTTTAGGTCAAAAAACAGCTGAAAAGGGAAAATGTAAGCCATTTGTGATTCTCTGATGCTACTAAGAGCGATTTTAATAAAAAGGATAATGATAATGTCAAGATATTGGCCAAAAGGCCCTGGTCGATTCTTGGTGGAACCAAATTAATTGGGGTAACATCAATTCAAAACCAGCACAGGTACTAAATGTAAAAATGAGCAGTCAGATTACTCTGACCACATGACAGACCATGGGGAAACCATTAGAAGGCACGCTCCCAGCTACAACCCAGCCTTTCCAAGCAACTACGCAGGGACCACCCCCTTTTATAGGCGTGGCGGAGGTCCCCAAAGGTGAAAGTAATTTTTTAGCAGTGATTGGGTAAAATACATTAAAACATTACCGCATGGGTGCATTCTGCCCAAAACCCCATCCCATATTGTGCTTCATCAAAAAGAGTAACTCAGATTCTCATGATCTGATAGGAGATTATACCATATTGCCAATTTGGAATGCATTAAAGCTATTATGAAAATATCCTCAAATTCCCCCTCAACCCTCAAAACAGTTTAAATTCTGAATGGCCAGATATCAAGAAGGATCGTTTTTTTCTCTTTTACCCTGATCTGCTAATAAAAACCATAAAAACCCTAGTTTCTATTAGTACATAATTATTAAAAGTTCATTAACCTTTTTGTGGGATCCAGCGGCGTAAGCACTAGCGAGAACCCATAAGCTGGCTTCCTACATCTTGTTTGGCCCTCACCATAGTGGTGGTATGGGCCTACCCAACTTCGAGTCTCATGCTGCCAAAATACTTGACAAATGGATCGCTGCAGTCAAAAACCCCACACTTCAAGCCCAACACAGGTCATGCGCGGCCTGCTCCAATTTTTCCCACGCCCTGGGCCTCAGCAATACTACCCACCCCCATTATCTGGTAAGATATCTTGCCTCATATCCCTCTGCTATGGGCCCACATGGGACGCCGCCCCATTTTAAACAAATTCTCCTCTCCATGCAAAGTGCTGAGTAGAGAATTTGCATCAGTGGGCACACCACCCAGAGGGGTCGCCCTACTCCCCGATTTACACAGGAAGTACAAGGCCAAGATTTTCTGAACAGTTTGATACCAAGGAGGTTCCCTATAATGACCAGAGTGGATTATCTGGATATTTTGGATATCCCCTACTCCCTAGAAACCCAGAAAGACATCTGGAAGTATGCCCATCACCACCTTTTCAGCCACATGTTTGTTCCAATGTGTGGTGCTGCTTGAAATGGGTATACCGTACTACCAAGAAACCCAACGCATCACACTCCTCATGTGTTGTGTGTGACCAATATGGGACTTTAGTCCACCGCCTGGGAGAGTGCCCTCCATCAAAAGTGATCTGGCGTGAGGTTCAACGTCTCTTTTTCCAGGATTAAACCCAGCCTCCATCCTATCTAAGGGCATCTTCGCCTTGTCCTTGAATTCCTCTATACAACCTTCCCTCTGAGCCTTAGTGGTAGCAATTGCAATGTGGACCATCCACACGATTGTCTTGGATGCCATTTCAGGCTCTACTCCCATCATCCAGGAAGCTGTACGCCAATTCCAGTCACACCTTATGGACCACTTTCAAGCATGGTTGTTTGATTACCTTCCATCCCATCAATGACAGTTGGGCTTATCCTGGTTTCCGGTTTGGTTCATGCTTCAAACCTTTTCCTTCATATGTGCTCAATAGTGGTTCAGGCCTCTACTCAAAATACCCCCTTCCTTTATTTGGCGTTCCCACTGGCAACAGGAGACAGCGTTAGCTTCTCTGGGGTGCCTCTAGCTTATATTAGTTCTTGTTAGTTTACATATTGGAAGTGTCCTTCTCATGGTTGGCCTTCCCTAAAAAAATTCGAAATTTGAAATTTAAAATTTAAAAATTTAAAATTTAAAATAAAAATTGTTTTGCAGACTCTATACCTTGATATTACCAACATATTATGCTTTACTTATCCAAAAGTCCTTGGTGAAACATAAAATCTCTTTAATACACAGCCACCCTATTCTCCAGGCATGGCTCCCTGTAATTTTTATTTATCTCCAAAGTCAAAGTATACTGAAAGGACAATATTTCTAGCAATAAATGTGATAAGAGCAAAATTGAAGGCTATGCTAAAGCCTTTATCAAAAAGAAGTGCTCCACCAGCCTTTAAAATTAGAAGCTATGTTAATATAAGAAAATTATATCATAGGGAGATTACTTTGAAAACAATGTGATAGCTATTGATTATTTATCAAATTCTTTTCTGAAAAAAATAATAATAACTTAATTTTTTATCTCACCTCATATCTATTATATGATGGCTTTCTAACATATTCCCTAAGATTAACCCCATTACTAGTAAAGCAAAAGAAAATAACTAATAGGTGTTTATTTTCTCAGTAATAATAAGAAATTCTTCATCAGGGTAATAAAAGTGCTTTTTGGTGTAGGTAAGTTAAATTCTCTATTAAGTAAACTAAGGGAAACCTTATCAATGACGTACCCAAAAATCTGAGTCCCAATCTGGAGGTAAAAACTTTAATGGAGTTGACCCTGCTCAGTTTCATATTAGTATTTTCTTTGTTTCAGTAATGTCTATCCCTTGGTCAGCTTGCCTCAAATAAACAAAATTGAACTAAGGGCTTATAAGATGCCTTATCATTTTTAGTGTAAAATGATATTCAATTCTCACCCTTTTAACTGATGTTTTTGTATACTAATAGCGCCCAGATCTCCATGCTTTGCTATAGTATTTATGATTTATAAGATGTGTTGAAATTGAATCTACTAAAAAAAAAAGATGTGTTGAATTGAACTACTTTTCTTTCTCGTTACAAACACTTTTGCAACCAATTCAATTCAAGACTAAATCTAGTTTGATAATCTCATAGAGGGGATTAGTCTGCGCCCATGTCTGGGAGCAGTTGGGCAAGCAAGGCAAGAGGAGCAGGCGGAAGGCCCGCGGCCTCTAACATTCAAAAACGCCCCAGAGAATCCGGCGGAATAGAAACAAAAAAAAACTGGCGGTCACAATTTCCCTAGAGATACTCGCGTGGCAAGCATGATGCAACCAGTACATCAACACGCCACTTTCCCAGCCACTTTTGTCGTGGAATTCGGAGTCTGTGTGTATCTGGATATCCAAAAAATGGCCCAATGGGAAAAATTTTGTGAAGATGTACACGAAATTTTCCTGACCGCGGTGTGCGTTGCACCTCACTCCATGTCGCGCAGTTGGCTGGACCTAGGTTTCAAAAGCAAAATAGCGGCAGACGAGGCTGCAGCAGTATGCATAGTGGTTGACCTCCCCGAAGGGCAACAGGTCATCGAAACTAAATGCACCAGATGGACAAAATCAAACCAAATTTTCCTCACATTTGACTTTTTGCCTACTACGGTAAAACGTGACATTTTGAGCAACACCTGAAAGATGGTCTCGCCATATATGGCGAAATACAATCTTTCAAAATGCAACGTTTCACACTGATTCCACACCTGTGCACTGGCAAAGCCATCGCAGTTCTGACCCCAACTGAGGAGATTGCAAAGGGCCTAACCCAGATCCTGCACTCCACCTTTATTGACATTGCAGGGCACACCACCCACCCATTCTGGGTAACTGTGAACAGCGCGCCCCCCATTTGCACCCAAAGTGATGCGTTTGGCCATAAGGCGCATGCATGCCCCATCAAAGAGGGCGTCACATTCCAAGAGCACCCCTTGGCAGCCATGGCCAGCGGAGAGGCGCACTATGAACCAACCGCAAGCACCAAGGAGGCTTTCCCGTGGGGAGCACAAGGCTGCTACCTATTGGTAAAGCCCATCTCCCTGCAGGAGCGGAAGAAGGCCAAGCAGGCCCATAGGACCGCGGCCAAGGCCACCACCACCACTATCCCACACTCACAACGCCAGGAGGACATGGAGACCTTCGTGGCAGAAGCAACTCAGGAATCCATCACCTAATCAGATTGGGAGGCCCATGCCAAATGGGCCACTCAATCTGAGGATCTGATGGAAAATTCAATCTCACCCAATCACAGCACCCAAGCCCCAGTCAAAACTGACATGGGACATATCCCAACTGAAAAATTTTTTTGCCCCACTCGACGGTGCACCAAACTTATCCGCACCACAAAAAATTTATCTGATGTCAGGAAAACAAAAAGCGAAGGCCAAAGCCAATGCGACTCTTTCCGCAAAAATTAACAAAAACCCCAATAGTGTTGCTGCTAATACCCGCGCTGCTGTGAAAGCCTCGTGGGGACCTGGAAGAGGCTGGTGGGCCCGGGGGCCCACCCCCTCACACCTAAGGTGCGATGGGGGAAACCTTCACTCTAGGGATGCTGAATATCGCTGGACTCAAGGCCTCCCCATCCCAGGCTAGGAAACTGAGTTTTTTACAAAACAATTTATCTGTGGATATCCTGGCCATCCAGGAGTCCCACTGTCCACGAGGTTCTGAGGAAGCTTGGAAAACAATGCTCCTACCATCCCTATCCTTTTGGTTGAAGCACTGTGGGGTGCTAATTTGGAAAAACAATTTTTTCAAATTTACATCTTCAGAAACATTCCTAAATGGCTGAGTGCTCATTGTCACCTTCTCATGGGCTGATGTTGCACACACAATCATCAACAATCACGCCCCAAACGGTGCACATGAGTGTCAGGAATTTTTCTCATCAGTCAAATCCCTCCCGCTACCCCCCAATTCTTTCCTAATTGGTGACATGAACTGTTAGCTAACCTCACCAACGGACCAGTGGCCGCTCTCACCCCACGCCCCACAGGGTCACGTAGAACTTCGCGTTCTAAAAGCCACCCTTGGGTCAATGGATGCGCTGCCATGACATGCCCCACTGCTCAAAAACATGACGTGTCCCCACGTTCACAATGGCCAATTAAGGTCCATGACCTGCATCGACCTTATTCTAGCACCGGCGAAATTCTAACCCCACATCTCCCACTTCAAAACAACAAAAATAGAATTCTCTGACCACCGACTGGTCTCAATAACATACCACTTACCCGTCACAGTTGCAAAGGCCCCACATTGGTGCAGAATCCGCCCCCAGAGCTCGCGTCGCCAGGATTTTCCACATGGGTGGAAGAGGCAACTTTGGCAAAATTGTTTGTTGCACCGTTTTGCGCGGACCCCATTTCCACATGGGCAACTTTCAAAGAAGACACCATCCGCCACTATCGCCATCTCTCATCCAGACACTCACGAGCCACATTGGCAGTTATATCACGCACGCTGGTGGAATTGCCCACTTGGAGTCCAACATTCCAGCCTCAGGATATAGCCCTGCATGGGGCCAGAAGTGGGCGGAGGCAGCCGCCCACCTCAACACACTTGAAAGGCAACACAAACATTGGGTTTATGTCCAATACAGGGCCACATGCATCACTAAAGGCGACAAGTGCACCGCATACTTCTTCAAAAAAAATTTTGCACCACTCCAGAGCGTGGCCTGCACACAGGTGCGAAGATCAGATAATTCTATTGTGGACACACTGGCCAAAGTGGCAATTGAAATGCAAAGATATTACTCCAAGTTATACTGAGCCAAACCAATTCAGCTAGCTGAAATGGCGGAATTTCTCAACCAAGCTCATATCCGCACCGTTTTCTGATACCCAGAAATTTTGAATTTGATTACTCCGAATGAATTATGGTCTACCATTCGCGGTGCGCCAAACCAAAAATGCCCAGGCCCAGATGGCATTCCATATGAGTTCTACAAAAAATATTTTAAATATATATCCCCATTGCTGCTAGCCTCACTCAACCAAAGCCTGTTGTAAATGCGCCTCCTACCAGGAGGACATGAGGCCTTTACAGTCACACTCTTCAAGAAAGGGGATAGGCTAGACTTAGCCAACTGGCGCCCCATTTCTCTAACAAACACAGACACCAAAATTTTAGCCAAAATCATGGCTAACCGTTTAGGGACTGTAGCATCTGCCACCATCTCCCCAGAACAATTTGGTTTCATCCCCAGAAGGTCGATTTGGGATAACGTGCACTCTGTGGCTAATGTGTGTCAGTCCACAGCCTTTGGGGCACTTGTATTCTTGGACCAACAAAAGGCCTATGATAGAGTAAACTTGGAATACCTTAGGGCCTGCCTCCAACAATTCCGCCTACCTCCCCGCTTCATTGACTGGGTGATGCTGCTCACGGAATCTGCAACAATGGCAGTGCGCAGCCCAGGTTTCCTAACGGAGGTAGTCCATCCTCAAAGGGGCCTGCGACAAGGGGACCCCCTCAGCCCACTCTTATACAACTTCAGCCTTGACCCACTACTGCGAAATGTGAATGCCCAACTCACTGGGGTCCATGTGCCAGGCCAAACCCCAGTCAAGATGATGGCATTTGCAGATGATTGCGTGGTGGGGGTGTCTAATAACAAAGATGCACGCGCGCTTGAAGCCCTCATCCAGGAATATTCCTGGGTAAGCAACGCGGCACTGAACGCCTCCAAAACCGAAATCATCCTCCTTGGTCAGTTTCAGAACTGCTGGGCCCCAGCAAGTAGTTCCCAACCTGGCCCAGCTGCTCGCCCAAGTCCACGCCTTACTAACTCAACACACACCGCTCCACTGGTGCTCCCCTTTGTGCCATGACCTACCATAGGACCGGTACGCCATCTGGGCATGTGGATGGATGCAGGAGGATACGCGTCAGCAGTAATGGAGGGCCATATACTGGACAATGTGACGAAGCGAATCGCCTCTCTCAGAGCCCACCCTACTACCCTCACTGGCAGGGTTGTTCTTGCCAACTCTATGCTCCTATCCAAAGTCTGGTTCAGAGCCCACGCCATCCCCTTCTCCCCAAGCTTCTTCAAATCCCTGTATGCTTTGCTACAAGGTTGGCTTTGGTCAGGCCGCCCTCCACCAGTACGGCTAGAGGTCATGTTTAGCCCTCATCATCATGGTGGCATGGGCCTACTTGACTTCAAAGCCCATGCCACTAAGATCCTGGACACTTGGATCGCGGCCGTCACTGCTCCTACACTCCCATCCCAACACTGGTCCCGCGCGGCCCGCTCCAACTTCTCCTGAGCCTTGGGCCTCAACAATCCATCAAACCCCCACTCCTTGATGAAATACCTCGCATCACACACATCGGCCACAGGTCCTCACGGGACCAAAACCCACTACAAACGAATCCTACTCTCCATGCGAAGCGCAGAGTGGAGAATTCATATTAGTGGACATACAACCCAAAGAGGCCGCCCCTCTCCTCAGTTCACACAAGAGGTACAGGGGCTACCCATCCATGATGGCGTGATCCCCATTCGACCCCAAGTCCTATCCAGGGTGGACTACCTGGACATGATGGACATCCCTTATTCCACTGAGACCCAAAAGACTATCTGGAAATACGCACACCATCCTCTGTTGCAGCCTCAAGTCCGCTCCCATGTGTGGCGCTGCCTAAGGCAGGTGTATCATACAGCTGAGCGCTCTAACGCTTTACACTCATCCTGTGTCGTGTGTGGCCAGTACGGAATGCTGTTCCACCGCCTGGAGAAGTGCCCCACCTCTAAAGTGATATGGCGCGAAGTTAAATGTCTGCTGGGCCAGGATCAAACGCATCCCTTCAGTCTGTCAAGAGATATGTTTACTTCATCAATGGCCTCCCCCTTCCACCCTCCCCTCCATGCTCTGGTGGTTGCAATCGCCATGTGGACTATCCACACGATTGTCTTGGATGCCATCGCTGGCTCCATCCCCACCCTCCCAGAAGCTGTCCACAGATTCTGGTCTCATTTGGTGGACCACTTTCAAGTGTGGATGTTTGGATACCTCCCACCGTGTCGCTGACAGCTGGTCTCCTCCTGGTTCCCAGTCTGGTTCATCAAATCAGACCCCTTCCTCCACACGTGTTCAGTTGTGGCTACGGCCCCTCCACACGTTCCCTCCCCCTCCCCATAAGTGGCGTTCCCGCTGGCAACAAGAGATAGCATCGCTTCTCTGGGGTGCCTCCCCTGGTACTAAGTTTGTCTTTCCTGAGACATATTTGGAAGTGTCCGTCCCATGGTCGGCCTTCCCCACAATAAATTTAAAATTTAAAATTGCTATAAAAGCATACAAAGTTGTCCTAAGATCTTTAGGATTTCAGTTTCGTCATACTGCTGATAAAACACACCTTCTGTTAAATTTTGGCCTCAATTAAAAAAAATGCTGTACCCCTAATTGGGACGTCAGCAGGCCTCTTCCTTGATAGCACTAAGTAACCCCTTTCAGCTGGTCTACATAAGTGATATCATGCTGATTACACATATTGACATACAAGTTTTCGCCCTAGGGTAGAAAATTGATAACGTTGTCTATTTTTTTAATTGCCCATGGGACTTTTATATGTAACTTTGGGTTGTCCCCAATTTATTTCATATATGATTGAATGGTTTGTGTTTTGATAATTGGGACCAATTGCTGAGATTTGATGCATCAGAATTGGCCATAATATGCAAGCATATTTGGGCCAAGCGCCTGATAAATTACTTGATCAAATTGTCGTTGAGATAATTGGTCCAAGTTGTATAATTGCAATAGGCGTTAGCTCAAGTGTTGGTAGGATAATCGGCCCAATCTTCTGATAGAATAATTAATTAAATTGACATTGAGTTGATCAAACTGGCCGAGTAGTTGCAGAGAAGGTTAATTTAAATGTGGGGATATTTGGCACAAGCTTTATTAATATAATTAAATTCACATAGCAATAATTGGCGTGAGCTGTGTTATTGTACTAGGTTTTATTTATATTATTAGTTCAAGCATTAGGTGAGAAAATTGGCCCAATCTGTAGGTTGTCAAAGGGTTTATTTTTGAGTCAACCACAGAGTTTGACAACATCCTTGTGGATTTGATCAGCATCCCAATCTGCTAGTTCAAACAACCAGCCACCCAGGCGCACTGCCCAATTGCACAGTCGCCAATAATGTGGGGTGCCTTTTCAGGAGGGTATTTTCAAGTGGCTCACCATCCATTTGCATAGTGAGCTGGGTGAGACTGGCTCCTGAAGGCCCTGAGCTTTATCCCAGTTCATGCTCCAAGCCAGGGATGTGCAGCGCATGTGCATTTGCATCAGTTTAAAAAATGACTTTTCCCATATTCACTGAGCGTGGGATTTGAAATCCAGAAGGCCCATGCCTCCTTTGGACTTCAGTTTAAACAGAGTTATTAGTGCTATTGGTGCCACTTTCGACTTGAGCCATAGGAAGGTGCAGAGCATTGTCCTGATTTTTCCTCTGGGTTTGGGCTCATTGGCAGCACATGGGCAACATACCACAATTTTGAGAAGATGAATATGTTGATTGCCAACACTTTCTCCTTGAGACATAATCTGGAATTTTTCCAGCATGCTATTCAGACTGATAGACTCAATAATACCTCTTGCTCCATTTCCAGTACCACTGGACCCTTATTGTTAAAGAATATCCTAAGGTATCAGATTGTCTGGAAGTTCATGATCAGCATTGTGTCAGTCAGTGGGCTAAAGTTCAGGATGTCGATCCTCATTACAGAGGTTTTTGCCAAGTTTTTCTTTGCATTTGATGCTAACTGGTATAGGTCCAGTAGCTCCTCTGCATTCTGTAGGTCAGTTGGCGAGCTAATATCTACTACAGTGTCATTGGCAAAGACCAGCATTTTAGTGGCATTTGGTTGGGGTGGACTAGGCCCCAGAGTCTAGCATCTGCCACCGCCAGTAATATGTTAGCTGCAAAATTGAACAAAATTGGTGACATAGGATTGCCTTGTTGAAGTTCCTTCCTGACCAGAATGCAATTGGTTATGCCATCTATGATGATCACCTTGTTTCCAGGCCCAAGTATAGTGTTGTTATCCATGACCTAAAGGTTTTGGGGATACTGACCACTTTCAACGCCTTGTGTAGGAATGACTATGCTACCCAATCATAGGCCTTTTCCATGTCAAGGAACATGATATATCCCTACTCAGTTCCCTGTGCATCTTGGAGTACGTTTTTGAATTCAATGATGCTGTCCCAATTACTCCAGCCCTTGATGAACCCGTTTTGGACCTTATGGAGCATGCGCGGTGCTGTTGCCATCAAATGATTTGATAGTATGTGCATTAGCAGCTTATAATTGTTGTTGGATAGTGCGATTGGGTGCCAGTTCCATAGTTGGCGTTGAAGTCCCTTTTTGTACAAGAGTACAATTTGGGTCTCCTGACCTCCCAGGATTTGTTGTTCATTTCGCAAACAGTGATTAAATAGGGATTTTAGTTCTGTCATGTTGCGGTTGTGGAATGCACTGTACATCTCTGCAAACATGTTGTTGGGGCCTGGTGCCTTCATTCTCGGTAACTCTTTTAGTAGACACTTAACTTCATTGATCAAAATTCTGCAGATAGGTTAGCAACATCTTCCTGCGTACAGCCCCCAAGTTCCAGTTTGGCCAGGTCAATTAGGGCATACATTGCCAATTCACTTGTTACTTGTTGGCTTAATAGTTTGCCATAGAAGCATTTCATCTAACTCTTGATTATTTATAGGTTCATTGATACTTCCCCTTCCACCGTCTCTACTTCCCATATCATAGCCTTGGTTTGGGTTTCCTTGAGGTGCACCAGGCCCTCTTTGATCATCATCTCCATTAAGCACTGATATTGGTAGGTAGTTTTGGTCCATCGCTCTGATCCTGTTTTTCCATTAAGGCTCAATACCTTTTGTGCATTGTTCAATATTCGCTCCACCATTCTTCACTGCCACGCCAATTGAGCTTCAACCTCTCCAGTGCGAAATTCACTGTTTTGCATCAGCAGTTCACTTGTAAGTTGTCACTTTTTTGAACTTCATGCTATCATGCTTCATCTTCTCTTTGATCCAGATCCATTGTTCCAGAGGGTCTATATCTGGGTGATGATCCTGATATGTGACCAATTGATCCAGTCCAGCTTTAATTTTTCAGTACCATTCTCTGTCCCTCAGCGTGGCTGATACCAGTTACCATTTGTGGTTCCGCAGGGGTTCTTCCAGATCAGTATCCTTGTGGACAATCATGTGGTCACTTTCAGCATTCATATTGACTTTGCTGTTGGACGTCAGCATCCTGAGGTCAGATGATACCCATATATAATCCAGGTGCAAACTGGCCTATGGGTTTCCAGAGCGGTCATATGTCCATTGCATTAGGTTACCCAGGTCTTCACCCTCTTTGTCAACTGTGAGGTACATCCCCAATTTGATTAGGTATTATAGCATCTCATCAGCCTTTCAGTTGAGACTTTTGCTTGTCAGGAACATATCCTGACTCGCATTTGTCCAACAGTTTAGGTCTCCTGATATAACTGTCATCGCTTTGGATGGTACTTCCAATAATAATTCCCAAAATATTCAGTTTTTGTGGGGCTTCAGCGGAGCATAGACTGCTACCACTCAAAGGATCTTGCCAGTTTCCCTATGCATAGCAGTCACTATTAGGATCCTTCCGGCATGAGCTTTCTCCCTAAATTCCAGGTCTATGTTCTTTTTCAATGTGACAATCACCACATGATCCATCCAGAGCGCCTGATAGCCTATCTGAAAGGACCACGGATGATTCTTTGTGTCACAGATTGAGCTCACACCATTTCCTTTTGGCAACCTGCTTGCATTTCCAATAATAAAATTATATCTATATTATTGTTTGTTTTAAAATGGTGTAACTTCCGCCTCCTCATTCATATGCTTGCCATCCCCAAGCATTTATGGGCACAATCCTCATTTCTGGCTTCCCAACCCATGGGTATGGGGATTAATATTTTTCAGGGTTGTAATTGAGTTGCAGATGGAGGTTTTCTTGTTGGTGGTTGGTGTCACTGAGGGTGGGCGGGGGGCATTGGTCAACCTTTGGGGTCAGTTTGACGGAACTGGGATTGTCTTACTGAGCATTCTGTGAACTTGGAATTCAGTCGTCATTCCCATCTCCCTATTGATGGACAATGGGGACAGTTTAATTACCAGCTCTTGGTGCTCCATTGTCTCTAATGGTGGCGCAGCAGATTTCCCCTCATCTGAGGATCAGATTCCAGCCCCTTCATTTGCTTTTTTGGCAGATCTGGCTTTTTTGGTCTGGTTTTAATTAGTCAACTTTTCCAATCACGTTGATTTAGTTGTTTGATTGCTAGTCTCCTCAGGTTTGTTTGCCAAGGATTTCTGAGTTGACTTCATATTTGCTTTCATAAATTGTCAGGCTTAGATTTTGACTTATTGGCATCTTGTGTTGCCCATCCCTTCTTGGGGGATTTTTTCATGTTTGCCTTCTGCCATCATTCTTCATCATGGATCATCCATTCTCCTTGGGTTGGGCGTGGCATCATCGGTTTGGGGATTGTCCCTTCATCCATTCTGTATGGTTTTGGGTTTGGGTTGATGAAGGGCTCATCATCCACTTCAGGTTGTTGGCCGCTTCTCGTTCTGATACTTCCCTATGGGCGAGGTCCAACTCTTGCTGCTAGCGTTTCATGTCCATGATCTCCATCAGGATCCTGCAGGATCCATTCTTTGGCTTTAGGTCTCAGGAATGTTTTGGCCCTGACCTTAATGACCCCTCCAATGGGGTTAAATTCACACTCTTGAGGGGTCTTTCCCTTGTGATGGTGGCATTGAGCCATTGTATGGCCAGTCTGGTAACAGAACCAGCATACTTTCTTTGCGTTATCTTGCTCAACGTACATGACTCTGCTCATGTTGGGCAGGCGGATAAATCTAGGTAAGTCAATTTTCTTCAGCTTCATCCACGGTGCCAGACATATAGCGCTTTGACTGTTCAGGCACAAAGACACTTTGCGATGTAATCACCGCCAGCTTGTTAAGATCTCATACTTGCCATATTATGATAGTCTGGTCTGGATTGCTTTGTGCACACATTCCCTCTCCCAATCAGTCAGGAAGTTATGGAATGTCACCCACCATGCAGTTTGGTTAGCGTACCTAGTCAGTTCCATTTGTAGATAGACTCCCTTATATTTGATTACAATCTTGAGGAGTTTTTACGGTCCAATTTGCCTGGGATCATGATATTGATATAGCCTCATTTGGGTACCCAGTGGTGGTTGAAGTCCCCTCCTGCTAGTACCTTGTCAAGCTCCTGATAATTCGACATTTTCAGGTCAGACCACTCCTCCTCCACCAGCTGCAGGTGTATTTGGATTACATCCTTTAGATATGACTTAGGCGCTTGGCAGTCTGTGAAGCCTCCGCTGATTAGTTGGCAGATGTATTCAATATGGCTTCCAGCCCCATTACATGTGTTATTGTTGGTATGAGCTGCCACTGCGCTGTATGACTTTGTTTTTGTGCTAGGTTTGGGTACTTTGGCGGTGGGTTTCTCCTTCATTATCCAGCTTACTGACTCATCTAGGCTAAATCCCCAATTGAGGAACGCTTCTATCTGGTGTATTCTGATACTGCAGTGATTATTGCTCCTAGCCATTTGCACTCCAATATCAAGGTTTTTCCGTTGAGGGCATCCTTCAGAGAAAATCCCAGCTGGTACCATTTGAGGGTGGATTCTGGGCTTCACCAAGAGTGCAAGTATTTCTGGAGGTTCTTCAGTGTAATCAAACTATGCTGGCACCAGTCCTATACCATAACACTGTTCCACCCACCATCCATGAAAATTTGTACCATGGCAGATGAAACTCCCACCTTTCACCACTGGAAGGCTTCAGAAGGGGAAAACCCTTCAGCGGCATAGGGGGCAGCTACTGCCGGTTCCATGAAGGATTGCTTCCAATCCCAGATGGTTTCAATTTGGATCCCCACTTTGTGCCATTCTCAGCCCAGGTCTGGGGGTCATGACCCCTTCATCGCTGATCTCGCCTGTGTTGAAATCTTGTGTTCTATCCATGGCTGGGCTGACTCTGGGGTGAACCCTGCTGCATTAGTCTGCAGTTTCAGCTAGTGTGGTGACATCATGCCAGAGTTTCCATTTCATGATTGGAAAAGATCAGCCTTGGAGGGTTTCATGGATGGGTTTTGCAACTCCTAGATCCACCAATTCACAAATTTGGTTGATACTGGCTCCCACGCAGAACCAGTATTTCATTTCAAATGGGGTGAATCCATTGGCGGACCAGTTAATGGCCTCTTCTGGCAATTAATCCTGGAAGGGTCCCCACTCCACCGCTTTCTCCTTTGTCCATCATGCTTTCATCAGGTCAGATTCAGTGGCCAGTAGGATTCAAATGTACAA
>JAKSZP010007445.1:0-23934 GCA_022478985.1 Massospora cicadina
TAAAACCTCAGGAGGGATTTGAAAATTTTTTGTAAATCTGATATTAGGATTATAATATTCCAAATTGGCACGGAATTTCAAAGTGAATGGTACTCTTGGAATTTCGTCTCTAGATGAATGGACCCATCGTAAAATACTGCCTTGCTCATGGTCTTAAACTTCTTCAGGCGAAAATTGAGAATCCATAATAGTGACAGACATTTTCACAGTGCGTAACTCAGAGTGCCCCTGTAGTGAGCACCACTCTGGAAGTTTTGAATTACACTTCCTATGGGGCAGGTTTTCTCTTAAAGTTACTTTAAGTGGATTCTCCAAAAAGCAATGAATTAAAGTAAAAATAGGCAAATAATCGACCTAATTTTTATTATTGAAAGGATGGGATATTTATAGGTTTTTATTTGGATCATAATCTATCAGTGCTAATTAATCTGTGTAAACAAATCTTCAATCAATCAATCAGGATTAGGCTTATCATTCTTATTAACGTTGATAGATTTAAATAAATTAAGCTCTCCTTTCAATGAAGTCAGGGTAATTGATGGAGTAGAATCTCCAAGGACAAGAGAACTTGGCGAGATCCTGATAGTGTGTTATGACTGTTCATATAAATAATTGATTAGGGAATAGCTTAGTAAAGCTTGGGATTGGGGCCCTCAATATTTGCCTAACCTGACAAACTTCGAGTAAGGGGAACATTTTTTTATATGACTTTGAACTTTTGGTGGTGGGTGAGTCACTGTAGGTTTGACCTCAGATGCCCAAATTGCAGTTTGATTGATTTCTGACAGTTAGTGCAATGGCGTCTCGCCCAATGGGTAGCAGGAACCTCCAAAAGGCCACCCCATGTAGGATGGTTCAAGAGGTTGGGAACAGGTTTGAGATATCCAACCTGACCACACCTGTCACTTTAACGTCTGCTTGGCCAAGCAAGTTTACACTGGACAACGATCCTTATTTTTAATGGAGGATTCTTGGATAGTGGTAAAATTTGACATTGGGGTACATGCCCGTTGGGCTTTGTCACCAATCTTTCCAAGGGGTGTTTTGGCTCAGCAATAACATTTCCCGATGGCCTGATTCCATTGGCAAGTTAAATCAAGATTTCTTCACTGGACACATTTTTATTGAGAGGTAAAAACCCGTCAAGCTTTGTCCCCAATGTTTTAGGAGCAGGTTTTAAACTGACAACAACATTTCCCAAGGGCCCAATGCTTTTGGCAGATTTTGCTGAGAATTCAACCCTTGAATTCCCATTTGCTGAATGTGCAAGCCTCTTGGGCTTTGTTGCTGAGTATTTAAGGCTTCCAGTTTTTATTTTTAAGGGCTCAGTGTCATCAAATTTTTAAGTCCTTTTGGCCCATGGGGGCAGCAGCTTCCAATTATTTCTACACAAATTCCCTCAATTTGCTGAACTGATTTGCCGGAGGTGATTGTGGAACAGGTGGTGGGATCTATAAGTGGAGGGCTGTTACCCATTGCTCGTCTACCACATGGATGAGATCTCCCTGTGAGGCAAGAGGGACGGCTGCCTTTTTAGGCCCCTTTTTTGATGGAAACGGAACACCACCCAGTCCAGGCAGAGGGGACGCTCCCCCAAACATACAAACACAAAGGCATCATTAACCACAGATTTGTTAAATCGGGGCTAATGACCTCATATGTTAAGAAATGACATGACTGATAGTTACCATAATTTAACTGCAAAGGTTCAGTATGTACACAATATGAGTTGATTGATAGATATATATGAGTGATAATAGTATGATGACTACTATCCACAGTTAAATAATTAAACCAGAAAGGTACAATGCTAAACTTGAATAATCCACGAAATGCTGATTTGACACTTAGGGACTTCTTACCTATTCTGGCTGAACTTAATCCACTTTCATATTCAGAGGTTCTGACCCAAGCTCTCATCACGCTAATTCAGCGGAGGTCTACGTCAAAGGTCTGCTTCTCTTCTAAGGATATCTGATCCTTAATCTTTTTACCACAAAAAAGTCCACGATTATTTTATACTAGAACGATAATTAACTGAAGAGGACTAGAACTTGATATTAAATTAGATTAGATTTAGGTTCTGTGTTGCCCCTTTTTTTATTAATAGAGTTACTAGGGAATTTATAGGTGGAATTTGGCGCCCAAATCCTTGGTTGGTGCCTCAGCCATGAAATGGCAGCCGTTGCCATTAAGTTTCCCTACAATGTCTCTACCAGCAATGGTCTTCTTTATCAGGTTAGGGATACCTCTGTTGGACATCCCAGAGACTTAAAACAGAAAGAGCCAGAAAACGTGTTCCTAACATTCCCACTCAATCACAGTAAACCAACCAAATTTGGATAGTGACCTGCTTAGGTAATGGGACTCTTTACCCAATATAATAGGTTGCAAACCAACTGATTGATTCTCTAGTTGCAGGCGGCATCACTCGCCTCATAACTGCTGATTAAATTCTTAATTAGTTGTTTATGAAACCTGACCAATTCAAAAAATTAATACATCTGATAATTTATCAGCAATCAACTATCAGAAACCCGATTTATGTTGGTTACTCTGCATAGCGAGATCTTAAGCATTTGCATGTAATGATCCCTGATGGATCCAAACCCAGTGAATTTAATATCCTCAGACATTTTTAGCCTGAAATCAAGGTCACCCATTATCTAATTTATTCTCTTGTGAGACTTATCCCCTAGCAAACCAGCAGAAAACCTAGGAAGCTGGAAAGGTGGGAAAAATTCTCAACACTTCCCTCTTGCCTAGATTTCCAGTGTGAATAGTATCAGGATAGGAGAATGCCACCTTAGACCAAGTCTAATACTTCTAAGTTTCCAGTGGAGCACAGCTGATCTGCACTCAACGTTGCTCAGAACAACTTTGGCATGTGGTTCTCTTCATTTTCTTTCTCACTGCCGCCTCTTCAGAGTGTGGTCCTCATGACCCACTGCCAAGCTGGTCTAGTCAATTTACTCATGATGATGCTATTCCTGGAAAGCCAGTTTCCCCCTGATCAGGGCATATGACCTGTTGTCACATTCAGGACCTTGGTTTGGTGTCCTTGATTTCCTGAAATCCCTCTTCGTCCTTAATAGGATGTCACTACTGTCAATTTCATTCTTGTGGCAAAACCCAAATGATTGATTATACTTGTTTTATTATATTTTTCCTACTTTTATATGGGAAATGACCTTTATAGGTTCAGCAACCCATCTTTTTACTCTTTATGCCCACAAACAGGTTCTTATGTATACTCTGTCCAACCAGTTTTCGTGGTTTAGCGGTCTTGATTTTTAAGACTTAACCATTCACTTTGGTTCAGCGTCCTTTTTTAGTACTTAACCGATTAATTGTCAGGACATATCCATCTCAAAGGTTCAGTGATCCTTCAGGAACATTCTTATTAAATTTTCCTGGATCCACTGCTTTAGATACTTAGCATGGACCCAGTTAATGATCCTTCCATTAACGATGTTCTTGGTGGTATATGCATCCATTGCTGGCTTAGCAATAACCTTGAACGGACCTGGATGCAGCGAATCAAGTTTATTTCTTTATCTGAAGCCATGCATGTCGCAATAGGCTACTCTATCACCTACATGGTATTTTGATACTACCAGTCAGTTATTATTTTCTGTCATCTTGACATTGATTTTTTTTCTATAAGGTCATATTGAATGCTTCTGACTGCATTTCAATCAAATATTTGAAAGTCAGATCAAGTACTGCTCAGCACTCACTTATATGTTGGTTCAACCACTGAATTTAAAATCAGTGGTAACGCGGTCTTCCTTCCATACAGCAATTTGAATGGCGTTTTTCCCGTCGCTGCATGGTGGCTAATATTGGTTGCAAATATCACCAAACTAAGGTAAGTTCTCCAGGAGGAGTTTTTTAGCGACCAACTTCTTCAAAATTGCGGCCATCATTCCATTCACTCATTCTACCGGTCTGTTTGTCTCTAGCTGGTAAAGTACTGACATGACTTATCGGATCCCCATTATTTTTTAACCTCAGGATCACATGGGACGTGAAATTTATTCTATTGTCACTCAACAAGACTTTTGAGCATCCATGGTGATATATGACTTGATCCAGGATAAACTGGGCAGTACTTGTTGTGTCCACTTTTTTCAAAGCCTTTGTCTTGACCCATCTAATCAAATGATTGTTTGCAACCATAATGTATATGACTCCCCTGTGCTCATAGTCAGTGGTCCCATCACAATAATGGACACCGTATGCTAGGCAAATCCATGGCTGACCATTCAATATTTAGTCATGTTCTTGTGTGGTTTGTACAGCTGGAACTCTACGCTGCAAGCCAGATAATTGGATATATCATAATTGATAGACTCCTAGTAATAATACTGGTGAATGTGGTCAGTTGTTTTCTCTGTCCTCCATGCCCAACAACATTATGGGCAGCTTGAACTATAGACACTTGTTCAGACAGTTTTGGGAATAACAGTTGCTTTCTGTCAATTATCTTGAATACTTGTCCATCCTTGGTCTTGGTTTTTTCCATCACTTTTCAAAGTGCACCTTGGATCTCTCAGGGCTCATTCCCAATTTCTCCATCGACCATTCTCTGAAACAGCTCATCAACCTGTTGGTATACCACTTGGACCATTAGTAACCTTGATAAGCTGTCCGCATTTTAACGAGAAGCTCCCATTCAGTGGACTATCTCAAAATTGTAGGTTTGAAGCTTCAGGGCCCATCATACCAGACGTCCTTCCAGTTCTTTAAAATTGTGCATCCAACGCAGGGAGGAGTGTTCTTTACCACTTTAAAGTGTGTGCCATGAAAATACACCCAAAACTGCTTACAGGCGTAAATCACCGCAAGGCAAAATCACTCAGTAATGGTGTAATTCTGTTCTGCGGCTGACAACGTCTAGCTCACATAAGCTACCGGATGCTAGTCCAAAAGTCATCTACTTGACTCAGGATGTCGCCAATTGCTACTAACAAAGCATCAGCCTGTACTATAAATCCTGGTTGAATTTTGGATATTTCAAAATTTTGGAACTTATCAGATACTGACGTAACTTGTCAAAAGAATCCTGGGCCTCTAATTCCATATGAATCCTTTCTCTGGATCCTTCAGCCAATGAAACAGGAGCTCGGCGTTCTTTGAAAAATCCCATATAAATCTTTGGTAAAATCTAACCATTTCTAAAGAAAACTTTGGATATCTCCGACACTTCTTAGGATTGCCATACGCTCTGTCTTCAATTTTCTGGGTTTGCAGCTGCAGTCCACTGGAGTTGATAGCAAACCTCAGAAATTCCAACTGTTTTTAGAAAAGTGGAACTTCCTTGGCTTAATCTTCAGGTTAGCCGCGGACATTCTCTTGAAGACTTTACCCAAGTGTTGTAAATGGTCAGTAAAGGTCCCACTGAACACATTTATATTGTCAAAGTACACCAGGATGCATGACAACTTCATGTCATAAAAAATGGCGTCCATGGCCCTTTGGAACGTTGCAGTCACATTGCAAAGACCTTGTGGCATCCTAGTTGGTTAGTATAGCCCCCACACGATGATAATCACGCACTTCTCTTGGTATTCCATCAGAAAATTGATTTTCCAATATCCCAATATAAGATACATTTTCAGAGAAATACTTTACTTATCCCATTTGATCTAGAACATCATCAATTCGTAGTAGTGGATATGTTTTCTTTTTGTTATTTTGTTCAGCCTTCAATAGTCAATCACCACCCAATTAGAGCCATCCATTTTCATTATAAGGATAGGGCTCGCCCAAGGACTTGACGATGGAACTAGGAGCCAGTGCTCAACTAGTTTGCTATTTCCTCTTCCAATACTGCTTCATCAGCCTTTGACCATAGGATCAGTCTCATCCATTTTGGTAAACTTTCCCCTGTGTCAACTTTATGGACTACGTTCTTTGCACATCCTAAGTCATGATCATTTTGGGTGAATATTTCCCAATAACTTTTGAAGATTTTGAGCACCTCATCTTGCTGTTTTTCCAACATATCTGCAAGTTGCTCTTAGTTGACCAATAAGTTAATTCTCTCAGCAACCCCTTCTAGCAATCCTATTTCATCAAAAGTCCCAAAACCATGAAATTTCATAAATTCGCCATCAGGATCAGATGGACAAAGTCTATGATCTGATTCTTCTCAATCTTAATTGGTTTCCCACTCAAACTCGCCAGGAGAACTCAGATTTTCCCAAGACCTAGCTCACTATCCCAGGTGACACTCATGACAGTCTCTACTTGCAATAATACCTCTTCCATGGTCTGCCAACCTCTCCATACAACAGCTCAGGTATCTCCAACGTCAACATGTATCATCTTTTATCTGTGATCTCAGCAGTATAGTGTTAGATGTCTTGCTTCATGACAAAATTCCCATTGACATTTCCCTTCACTTTCATCCAATTAATTGGTAGAAAATTGGAATAATGCCATCGTTGTAAATCAGATTATGGAAGTTTTTCCTCCTTTTAAGTGGAGTTTCCCCATCTTTCTGATAAACTAGAGGCAACGTTTGACACAATATGGTCAACGTATTACCTTTGAATTTACATTTAGCTCCATATTTCCATAAGAACTTATTCCGAATTAAATTATCATAGTTTTGGTCGGCCAAAACCTTAGCTGAGGCACATTTCACCAGGGATCCAAATCTGAGTGGTAAAGCACTATACGCTCCACATGAGATTGTTGTATTCAGCCTGATGGCTCCATATTCCTTCTTATGTTCCAAATCTTACAAGATTCTCATTTTCTTCACCAGCTTAGTTAGGACAATTTTGATTGGTGATTACTGTTAATAATAGCACATGCATATACTTGATTAAATAGTATATTAATTTACATACACTCATAGTATTTCAAAATGGTATTTACTGAGTATATAGCGGCATTATTTGCCACATTGAGTGTGTTCTATTTGCTCTGACGGATCAGGAAATAATTCCCTAATCGCACTTAGGGAGATTGATAGGTTTGCCTCATCTAATTTGACTTTGTCCTGATCTTCTGGATCTCATCAGATCAAATCTTGTCCGCTAGTTGACATACATATGGACAGCCTCATTTTTTATTTCAGGGTCAATCCCCTTCTCTCTGGCTCTGGGTACCGCTTTGACATCTAGGTTGACTACTTGGTAAAGCTAGTCCTGTTTGTCATCATTGATATACAGATCACTGATATCAATGTTCTCATTTAGGATATTGGGAGGAGTGGTTTTAACCGCAGTTTTAGACTGTTCCCCGTCTAAGCCACAGGCCCTTTTCCCAACTCCTGTGCAGGTTTGCCTCCTTTGCCTGGACCACATTTATTTGCTCCTTAAGCTTCTTTTTGAAGCACTGGGCAGCAAATGGCCCTTTCCACCACATTGGTGACATCACAAGTTACTCTTGTCTCTCCAGTTAAACCCCTCTGGTTTGTTTCCCAGTACTGTTTGATTGTTTGATTACTCAATGGTTTCAGTCAATTTGGTAGGATTTGAATTTCATGCTGGACTCAGCTTTAATCTTTGATTAGAGGCCTTGAACGTGGCTCCTAGCATCTTCAAGTGATCCACCATCTTCAAGGTGGTTATTTCAATGGCTAATGTGTAAGACATTATTTGATATACATCACAATAAGGCTGAAGGTCCACTTGTAACACAATATACATAACAAAATCGCAGAAGTTTTTTGCTACGACCAAAATCCATGACTCTTGGTAGAATTGGTCAGTGAAATTTGCTAAGGGCTTGTCTTTCTGGAATTGGATCCCATAAATTCTTGCTTGTGATTTGACATATGTGTGAGGCTTCTAGTCTCTTCGTTATTGCAGCCTTGGCCTCCAAGTAAGACCAGCTGTCTCCCTCTAGTTGAGGAAACACCAAGTTTGACAGTATGTATCCAAACTTTCATGAATGTCAGAGCTTTTTATCTATTGATATACCTAAACATAGTCATGTAAAACAGTTAGAAAAATGCAGGAGCTTTGTCCTGACGAATAGTGGGTAATTTTGGCGTGGCTTGGAATTCCTCTAAATTTTCTCTAGCAGCCAATCTCAGCTCAACAACCTTATTGACTTGAGGATTAATCATGGGGGTTATCTGCAAATTAATTTTAAACTCTGTCAGCATATTCCTAGGGGTTGTCAATTTCCCAACTGGAGTTCTAGGGGTCTTTTCTTCAGAGTTAATCACTGCATAAGGTTCGTTTTCAAAACTTCTGGTTCTTCATATCATTGACTAGTTTTAATATTCATTGCATGTCTGAGCTGAGTGAGTGCAAACAAACGTGATCCACTTCATGTTCTGTCTTCAGAATTAAAACTTTTTGATCAAATCTTTCTTCTTTCTTATTCAATGATTTTATTTTCCCAATATACTCATTGCTGAAATTTTTGAGTTTTTTACTCCTTCCTCAATCTTAGTGACTCTCTCCTTTAAGGCAGCAAATTCTCTATGATTGGCTGAATTCAATGCATTCTTATTGACAGTTGCCAATTCTGTCTATATCAATCTCAATTCTTCCTTATAGGACATTGTAGAATGGCTTAACTTACTCAAATACCTCCTGTAGTGAGCCTCAGATGTTAAAACCTGGAACTATTGACCATAAATTATAGAACTTGATTGACTGATAGTTCTAAGAAGTTATTTGCACAGGTTTTGTATGCGCATAATCCGCGTTGCTTGATAAATATATATTAATGATATCAAATACATGACTATTATCTGTAGTTGAATAATTAAACTTGAAGTGGTCCAATGCTAAACTTGAATAATCCACGAAATGCTGATTTGACACTTAAGGACTTCTTACCTATTCTGGCTGAACTTAATCCACTTTCATATTCAGAGGTTCTGACCCAAGCTCTCATCACGCTAATTCAGCGGAGGTCTACGTCAAAGGTCTGCTTCTCTTCTAAGGATATCTGATCCATAATCTTTTTACCACAAAAAAGTCCACGATTATTTTATACTAGAACGATAATTAACTGAAGAGGACTAGAACTTGATATTAAATTAGATTAGATTTAGGTTCTGTGTTGCCCCTTTTTTATTAATAGAGTTACTAGGGAATTTATAGGTGGAATTTGGCGCCCAAATCCTTGGTTGGTGCCTCAGCCATGAAATGGCAGCCGTTGCCATTAAGTTTCCCTACAATGTCTCTACCAGCAATGGTCTTCTTTATCAGGTTAGGGATACCTCTGTTGGACATCCCAGAGACTTAAAACAGAAAGAGCCAGAAAACGTGTTCCTAACATTCCACTCAATCACAGTGAACCAACCAAATTTGGATAGTGACCTGCTTAGGTAATGGGACTCTTTACCCAATATAATAGATTGCAAACCAACTGATTGATTCTCTAGTTGCAGGCGGCATCACTCACCTCATAACTGCTGATTAAATTCTTAATCAGTTGTTTATGAAACCTTACCAATTCAAAAAATTAATACATCTGATAATTTATCAGCAATCAACTATCAGAAACCCGATTTATGTTGGTTACTCTGCATAGCGAGATCTTAAGCATTTGCACATTTTGATCCCCGATGGATCCAACCCTGGTGAATTACTCAGATCCTTAGTCATTATAAACCTGAAATTGAGGCCAACCAATATTCAATTCATTTATTAGTGGTATTTATCCCCTAGTGAACCAGCAGATAATCTAGCAAGCTGTAATGTGGGCAAAAATCTTAACAATTGTTAAGGTGCGTTCTCCAAAATTACATTTAGCCCCATTTTTCTAGAAGCTAGTCCCAATTTGGGTATCAAAATTTTGATTTGCTAAAACTATGGTTTGCACTGATACTACCAGTGATACAAATTAAAGAGGCAATGCACTATATGCACCATAAGTAATTTTAGTATTTGAGTTGGCTGTCCTATATTAGTTCATGTGCTCCAAATTAGAGAGATCACAATTTTTTATCAATTTTATTAAAGCAATAATGATAAACATCTCTTTATCAATTATAGCTCTTACTTTCACTTAGTTAATTATGATTTCTGCATAATTACACTCAGAGTATTACAATAGAGCTTACTGAGTGAATTGTGGAATCAAATGCTGAGTCTAAAGTGTGAATAAATTGAGTAAATAAATCAGGAATGGGTTTTAGATAGCACTAATGGAATTAAATACTTAAACATTGGTGAGCTTTGTCTTGATCAATTTTTTTGTCATTCTCAGTGTTTTTGGTCATTTTCACTAGCTGGGGAGCATAATGTCGAGCAAACTCTTCACTATCTTAGAATTGATATTCCTCGCCTTTGCTCTAGTGATAGCATTGCCATTCAAACTATGCCCTGTTAGATTGAATAGAGTGTAACATCATTTACAAACAAATTAGAAATGCCCAAATCAAACATAATAATATCAGGTGATTTGGGTTTCTTGACAGTTCTAGAATATTTCTTATCTTGGCTGCTTATTCTTTTCTAAAATCTTGGTGAGTTTCTTCCTTTTGGGCTTGTACTTGATTCATTTTTTATGCTTCTTGCCCCAACATTGAGCTGCGTAAAGCCCAGCTAAAATACATTTTCAATAGAAGTTCTGGGATTTATCTGTCCACTATCGCCCTTCATTTTTCCCCTGATATGTTTGTCTAAAACTCCTTATTCTGCTCATTAAGTTTCTCCATATTTTGGTTACTCTTGGCAGGAAGGGTTGATAATTCAGTTAGGCACCTCAAACGTCATACCAAACAAGTTAAGATACTCCACATCTGAAAAGTAGAATTTTAGGTTGCTAACACCAAAACCATGGCTCTGTGCAGGTTTCTTTAGGGCCTAAGAGCCATCTGAATGGCAAAAGAAACAAAGTCAGATAGTACTTTTGCGCCTACCAAGAATTGTACTTCCTAGTAAAAGAATCAGAAAAATCTACCAAGGTCTCATCCTTATTTAACTGGATAACCATGAACTCTTATTTGTGACTAGCCATACATCCCCAGGCTACCAAATATTCATGATTGTGTCTTTTACATCTTCATATAACCAAATATCCCCATTTAGGTGGGACAGCACCAGATTATGTTATCCAGTATCTAAACAGTTTATAACGCTCAACGCTTTCTGAAGACTGCATATTTGAACATCATTACTTTAAAAGACATAAAAAGACTGGGTTGTTATCCCAGTGAAAAGTAGGTAATTTCAGAGTATTCAAAAATTCGTTAGTCACTACTACAGGCGTTACTTGAACAACAATCCCATTTATTACTGGGATATCCTCAGGAGTCATCTCCAAAAGTGCTTCAAAAAACCCAGGATATTTTTGGGGGGCTGTAATTTTCAACAGGGCTTTCTCATCCAATTAATGGTCAGCTGCATCTACCTCCATCTGGAAAAGGTTACATTTAAGGCTTCAATGTCTTTTATTTGCTTTAAAATTTGCATTATAATCCTGTAGCTGATGCAATTGTTCTTTGTCTGCCTCTCAAGATGCTTTCTGAAAAATTAATTTCTTTATTACTTTATCTCCTTTCTCTTAAATAAGGTACCTTTTCCATACAAATCATTTTTTACCTTCAATACATGTCCTACTCCATTATTTATTTTTGTAAACTATTCTCCTCGGGTCATTTTTTGCTTATGAAACCAAATATTAAGTAAATAGGTTCACTGTCTCTAGTTCAATCCACAGATTCTGGAGTTTGTTTTTATGATATGTGGTCTTGATAACTCGAATGTGCTATCTATTTAGAAGAAACTCAACTACCCCTGTAGTGAGCACCAGATGTACACTTTTTGGGTTTATTACACAGGTTCTTGTGACTTTGTTTGTAAGAATAAGGGGGATAGCTGTATGATGCAAATATTCAGTTTAGTTTCTTCTCTACAAGTGGTTTTAGCCCTACTTAGGTATCTCTTACAAGCAGGTGGTGACGGCTTCATGATTAATAACTGGAGTGAAAATTGTCAATGAAACAATCTTTTTTATTCTTACAAAATAGAACAATTATATAGTTATATTACTAACTATGTTCCTAGTGTCTTTATAAAGTGAAATCAAGGAGTTTAAATAGGGTAGTTTGTGCAAAACCCTTCAGTTGGCACCCCAATGAAAATGACATTCCTTACTAATGAACTTAACTTAAATATTCATACCAAAGGATAAATACTTTATCCACCTAGTCAGCATCCACCACCGACTAGATTATGACTCTGCGTGGTTTGTATTCCAAAATATTGTGTCCAAACGCTTTATCTCACCTCACAGATTAACTTGTACAAGATAATATCCTTCTTAGATAATGGGAAATTTACTCATTTGCAGCAGACCACAGCGCCCAGGTCAACCTGTAAGTTACTGCCAAGAAAAACGTTGTTAACGCTTCAGTAACTCTGAACACAGCCTTATAGAGTATAATAAATCCCAATTAATCTACATAAAAAAAATAGTTGTTGATTAATATATTAAAAATGAAACTCCTTGCAAACATTGTCAGTAATTATCCCCAAAACAAGCCTTTAATTTAAGATCAGAATCTTCCCTAAATAAACTAAGTCAATGTCTCATAAGCGAACATCCTCAAACAATAGTTATTGAGCATTGATAACTCATACTTCCCCTTCAGGTTGCTCATTATAAAGCCAACCAAAGTGGGAAATAAAGATAGACATTAGTAATATTTCACAACTTGATAATGTTGGCATACTAAAATCCCAAAACTGACTCACCTTAGGTGATGCCATCACAGCTGCCTTATTGGCGTTCAAAACCATGCCAAATATCTAGTTATATATAAAGGCGGTGAAGCCCAACCTTACTTCACTGCTGCATATCAAGGGAAGTAATTATGGAGATTCCTCCCAATCTCTTTAAGACTGCTGGGCCTACTCGTTCTCCCCCATCCAAAACTCAGCCCCAACTTTTTCTTTAACTCCTCTTAGATCTAATTTCTCTATCCAGTACTGCATTTATCGCAACTGGACCAACCACATTGTGTAAAACTTCTATTGAAGCCCTTGGGATAATGCAGCAATAGATCAGTCAGCTTAGGGCAATAGTCTCCCTCTGCTGACATTTTCAAGAGGCTCAAATTAATTGTTCCATTCCTAGTACTTCTGGATGCTTTGTATTAGACACCCTGCTTAGATCAATTTGCTACTTCTTTTCAAGACAATAATATACTTATCTTTCTTATTTCTATAAAGAATGATTACTGAAAAAACCTTACAATTGGCTACACTACAAAAGCCAGGTTTTGATCAACAAAACTTTTAAACAAGTTTAAAATTCTCAAGTTTGGAGTAGAAAAAACCTTTAATAGCCTCACTGCAAATATTTTCTTAGTGTCTTCTTAAAATTCAGTTCCCAATTTGGGTCTTTCTGTTTTATAAACAGAAGTGGTATTCCATAAAGTTAAAGTTCTAGCCATAGTAGACTTTGAATCCCAGTTAACATTATATCCTCCCAATTGATTTAAAAAATCAAAGAGGCTCCTGATTTAATCCACGAGTCCAAATATGGAATGGTGAAATTCAGCCCACTAAAGCTATTGGAGCGTACTCTTTGATGCTCTTAGATTTGGTAAGCTTCTGATCATTTCTCCTGCTATAGCCTTAGAAAAAAGTAGCCATGAATTACTCATTTGAGTTCAATTGATGAGAGAATTTAATTATATAAGGTAAATATAAGGAAAAATGTTTCTTATTCTGGGATATTGGGTTCCACTGATATCTGAATTTCCATCCAAAAATAAGGGGGCTAAAACGTTCCTGTCCCCTTGAGTATACTAGCGCTATCTGTCAGATAGAATAAAACTTTCTTAGGTTAATACTAAACTTCCCTCTGACGCTGTGGATGCTGAAGATGGAGAACCTCTTTATGCCCCTTATTTATTTATTATACCTCCCTATTCTCAAGTCATTGTAGACTTCTGAGTAAAATAAAGATTTTGTATACTCATGTTCCAGAAGTATATGGACAAACCACCCTTATATTGGGGGAGCTTTGGCCTGCCTTAGGAACTTAGATCCTGCCTATGAAAAATCTATCTCTGATTTATTGGGATATTTAACTGACAAGCCTCTTTAAGTTCCATAGAATGTAGTTAATAATATGCGTGATAGGACAGGGTTTTACATAGGCAATAATTAAATTGTTCTGGAACTTTAAGATTTGGATTGACACTCCCTTCTAAATTTCTTAGTTAAAAATAAAATTTGGGCACCCTTACTCCCAATGATGACAAGATGTAGAAGTTCTTCAAAAAAAATATAAAGATATCTTATCTAAGGGACCTGGCGATTATATAAAATGTCTTGAGTAAACCAATAAGTTAAAACCAACAATTATTTTTAAAGCTCAAAGTTATTAGAAGTCTAAAGTAGAGGAGGCCTAAGTGGCTCTTGAGTTAAAGCAAATATAAGGCCAGACTAAATGTGTCATCAAAAATCCTAGGGCTTCCTCTCTGCTACTAGTTCATAAAAAGGATGGAGATCATATCTTCATGTAATATCACAAAAGGGATTTTGTTATGCCCATATTACCCAGATTATTCAGAATATCATAGCATCTGCTGATATGCTAGTGGAAGAATCCTGCTAGTGGATGTTGGAGTTATCATCACTCATAATAACTATTGTTTGTAGAAATATCATGAGCGAAAATTGATTAATCCATTACATTTTGATCCGCCAGATCGCCAATGCTCGTCATGGATTGTCCCTGACAATAATTATGCAATTTAACTGTCAATTTTAGTATTTAGAAACAAATTGCTTGTAGGATTCAGTTAAGATTTTTCACTGATTGACTAATGGAGTTTAGGAGTTACTAAGCAATTGATGACGCCTTTATAGCAATTGTCTTTTTAACCTTTTAGGTATCACGATCTGCTGTTTATGGATAAGTATCACATTATCTAAGCAGGTTGCTAACCAAATAGGGGTGAATTCTGGGGTTGAGTGAAGGCTTTGGGACATGGCTTCAATAAAATCCAGGATTGTCACATTTTAACCAGAGGGAGAATCTAACTAAACTGAAGAGGAAGATCATTGATGGGTGTAACCCCTGGAAAGTACAAATTATCAGCGACAGCTGCCAATTACAATTAGGGTGCCAACAGAGATTTATGCACTGAATTTTATAAGGTTCTTGTGATTTTTCTTAGTAAAGCAGATCATGTTTTGATAAAACCCTAATTTTTTAGACTGAAATACATTAGTTGTATAATTTACTCTTTGGGATAAAGTCTAAAGTTCAGATATCCTTAATCTATTTTGTTTTTTATCAGATCTCCGTGGACTCTGCATGACAAAAAGAGAAGAGGAAAAGTATTTATCAGTTAAAATTGAATTTAGGACAAAGAAGCACCAGTTTAGCGTTAGACTTACATGCAACGTGGCTTTTAGAGCACTCAACTTGAATAATATTTTTCAATCTATTATTACTCCTTTTTAGTCAATATCAACAATTAATCAACGCATTTGTCAGGAACCTGTGAAGCTACCAAAGAAACTAAAACGAGCAAAAATACCGGAAGATTACACAGCTTTCCAAAAAGTTAACATTTGGTGCTCACTACAAGGTTTAGTTGAGTCTTTTAAGCCAAATTAATAGAAAAAATAATTAATAAAGTCTTACAATAACGAACTCTAGAAGCTTTAGATGGAACTAGAGACTATTAATAAGAATGCTCTCAACTTGACGTCACAGGCAGATCTCACTACGTTGGAGGGATGAGTGATGAAAGCTGAGGAAGAGTTGAGAAAGTTGGAAAGATTAATAATGATCTTTAAGGAAACGACACTTTTTGAAGTTGAAAATGACTGAGCTTGTCAAGAATATTTTATTTCTGAAAACTGATCATGAAGTGGACAGAGAATGATTTCGCTGGATCCAAAAAGATTTAGCACGCATTGTCAGAATTTAAGATAAAAAACAAATCGAATTTCCCACTTCCAAATTGAGCAGTAACAAATTTACTCTCAAACCTATTTTGACTAAAGACAACTTCAAAATTCTCATCCCTAATTCCTGAGTCACGTGGGGTGGAGTTTCCACCAATCCTGTCATGGGGGCGGCGAAATACATTGAGGGTGCCAATCAGGCGGTCAATCTGGAAGTCCATGAAAGATTCTGAATGGATGGGGCCATGAATATCCTTAAGGCACCGTGTCCCCACACACCCTATAAATATTGACACCTTTTATCCTAATAAATTATTTAGTATTATATCCATTCTTCCATTTCCTTTTTGACCCATTTTTACAAATTTGCAGCTTCGAGCCACCTTCAGACCTTGGCAACAGTTTAAAAAACTGTAACGCTGACAAAAGTGGTGCTCACTACAGGGGGCTCCAAGCTGTCCTAAGTAAAATTGTCTATCACAAACATTGGGGAATACTAGCAGCCCTGAAGACCAATCTGCTGGTCAGTCAAGAAGCGTTGCTTGATGCTTTAGTACCTCACAATACAAAATAATACCCTCGCAGCCTGAGAAGTTAGAATGCTGGGCCATATTCCAGTTCTCCCTGCCCTCTATTGATGGAAGTCAGTACCAACTTCAGTACATGAACCTTAATGATGTCGTCCAACAATTAATAAATGGCATCTACTTCACAGGTGCTCGCTCCAGCTGCTCACATGCCTCTTCCATTCCCTCTACCGTGTGGGATCTCTATGACTCAGCCCAGCTGCCAGCAGGAGAGCTTGCCCTGGGTTCTGAACGCTACCTTCGCAACTTTGTTCACCCAGCTATTCATCACCTACTCCAACAAGTTGGGTTACACCATCAAGAAGTCTCCCAAGAACTGGGGCTCACCCAGTCCTTGCACTCTCACATCATCGATTTTTATAATGCAGCCTTCTCCTTTGTTCATGACAACCACAAGGCTATTATTGATAACCGATGGCTGAACAATGAGGTCTGAGATCAAATTGCGGTGTCAGATAGTGGAATCTCAGGCTATCATGAGCACCAGTTGCGTCAGAACGTCCAATTTCTTGAGGCAACTTGGAATCAGCACCTCCTCCGATTTTAGGATCTGGTATGGGCCCTGCAACAATATTATCAGAAGCTGGCCTCTCATGATTACTCCTCCAGTAGTGAAGGTCCTGAAGGGCCTAGGGGGCCTGAAGGGCCCAAAGGATGTCAAGGACCCAAAGGATAGAGGGTCCCCCTGGACATCCCAAACCCACAGGTCCCTCAGCTCCCACTCCTGATGGCCAAGAAACCCATGGCAGAAGGATGTGATAACAGCCTTCGCTGCCCTACACAATCAAATTTGAAATGTAGCTCAGGGATGCAAACTGCAAATGGATTAAGTCTCCCTCGACCCTAGAGTCTCCATTGATGCCCTGTTGGATGAAATGGGAAACCTAAGTGATTTCACCAAACTTACCGATACTCACATCTCTCAGCTCAAACAAACTTGCCAATCGTTGGAAACCCGTTTGACCACCCTTGAGAGCCAGCTTTACCTTAAGGGAGCTGACATTCAATCCCTAAAGGAGCAAGTTGCAAATAAGGCTACCGTTTTTTCCATCAAATAAAATTGGGATGATATCCAAGAGGACCTTGAGGGTCTATGGTAAAATCTAGGTCAGCAGGCCTCCCACAACTATGTGGAGACTGAGATCTTGGAGCCAGAGTCTTTCCTGATGTTAACACCCTCTCCACTCCTCCTGTAACTAAATTTAAACCTAGTTTCAAAGAAAGGTTCACCCCCAGCCAGGAGAGCATTGCCTCCTTCCTGTACACATATGAGATCTCCATGGAGGAAGCCACTGACTGGCAGAAGGTAAAGCATATCCACTCCTGCCTAGATCGCACTGCCCAGGAGATCATGACCCCCCCATTTGTAGGAGTGCAACACCTGGGAACAGGTCTGTACATCCTTAATCCAAGAGTTCTGCAGCAATCAAACCCTGGCCAACCAAAAAAGGCGTTCATGAGTATCTGACTGAATAAAGGAGAAAGTCCCATGGAGTTTGCCAGCTGTTTTTATGCCCAAGCACAACCCTTAGTCACTACAAATTGTATCACCCTGGATGATGCTATTACTGCTGTCATTTCTGCATTGGGATCATACCCTGAGGTTCAAATGTATATGATTGGACAGAAGAATTAGTTTACTTGCATCCAGGATCTCAAGGAAGCACTTAATGAGACCCTGCGTCGACTCTACATTTTAAGGCTACATTTACAGCCCCTCTAACAGTCCTAGAATCTATGTGGTCAAAAAGCAGAAAAATCTTCGACCTCAATGCACTTACTTAACAGTTTCAAAAACGGTGCCAAGACCTGCTGGAAACAATTTGCCGAGGAGGTGGGAAAAGGGCCATCAGCATGAAGGACGAGGCGCTCAATGCTGACATTACTACCCGTCTTAAGAATCCTCCATGACCTTGAACGAACCTGGAGCTATTGTATCTGGAAAAGAAGTTTTGGTATCCAATGATAATAAAGAAATTGATACTGCTTACTCTTCTTCTGATGACTCTCCCATGTTCCTAATGCTACTGCCACAGTTTGGAAGTCTGGTTACCCGGGTTGCAGTTCAAGCTATAAAATTCTAGTCATTGCCAGTCAACAGTGGCTCCCCCATGAACGTCATATCATCCAAGTTAATGAAGCGCATCAAGATATCTCCAGATTTGCCTCACTTTATGGAGTATGGCACGGCTGGCCCACAATGTACCCGATCTATAGGGGTTTATCTCTCTATACAGTTACAGTTTCGAAAGCTTTCTGTATACACCCCTGCTGTTGCGCTAGATAATCTTAGCTAAGACTTGCTCCTTGGGACTCAGTTACTTTGAGACTATTCAGCAGTACTTAATTATTATGGCAGCTTTCTATCCCTACTAGGGCATTGGGTCCCTCTGATCTTCGAGACCTCTAGTGATTTTAAGACTAAGGTCAAAGCCTGAGCCTATTTACTGGAGAGTGAAGGCCAAAATAATTTTGCTCAAATATCACATTAGGGGCTCCCAAGTCCGATTGCCCCCTCCTGCTGTTGATGGGCAAGAGGGCATGCTGATATACTTACCTAGGGAAACTACAATAACTCCAAAGTCCTAAGTCATTTCTGACATCTGGGTTCATGTCAACATCCCCTTGGGATATTTATTGGAGATCTGAGGCCTAGACAACCCATCCACAAAAGAGGTGCAAACCTGCCCGGGGATTCTAGATCCAACTTATGCCAGATCTATATCAGTGTTGTTGGCCAACCTTACTGACAAACCCAAAATAGTAAGTCCAAAAGGTCCCGCCGCCTATGTTTGCCTTCTACCTGTGGAGGCTATTGCTGATGTCTGAAGCTTTAAAGACTTAAGGGACTTGGCTTGGAGACTCCTCCATTGGCCAGCCTGGTCAGCACCAATATTGGCAAGAACCTCTTGGATGACCGATAACATAAGGTTCAATAGTTGTTGGAGGAGTATTCAGACCTATTTTTTACCTCACCTATGACTTCAGAAGAATGAATGGAGTCCTACATCATGTGGAAACTGGGGATGCTCCCCCCTCCCTGTCCTGACCTTACCAAAAATAGCAAGGTTGAAGAGGCCCAGATGACAGTGGAACTCAAATAACTACTCGATGCTGGACTCCCAGTACCATCACGCAGCCCTTGGGCCTCTCCTCTTCTGGTGGTTCAGAAGAAGAATAGCAGCCACTGGGTGGTGATGGACTACCAGCGACTCAACTTTATCATTAAGGAGGACAGTTATACTTTGCCCTCAATTGATGATTCCCTCCATCTGCTTTCTGTAATCTCAGAACTTTTATGCCATGGACCTTGCTACCGGATATTGGCAAGTTGAGCTTGCCCCTCAAATTGAGCCAAGTGCGCTCTTATAGCCAATGAAGGATTATTCAAGCCCACAAGGATGCCTCAGGGCCTTTGTAATGCCCCAGCCACTTTCCAATGTGTCATGGACGGGATCATATGGGATTTGAAGCTTTCATGCGTCCTCATCTGCCTAGATGACATTACTGTTTTCTCACAAACCTTTAAAGAAAAAATTATTTAAGGTGGGTTGACCTTGGGACTAATATACCACACCAAGAATTTTTCTAGCCAGTACAGGTTTTGAACTCAAAACCTGCACTAGGGTGGAAGCAGTTTTACCTGCTAGGTTAACCACCCTTTCTCACAAACCTTTAATGGACACATCAAGCATCTCAGGGAAGTCCTCAATCAGCTCCAAAAGGCTTCTTTAAAGCTTAAACCCCAAAGTGCTCTTTTTTCCAATCAAAACTGGAGTTCCTGGGACACAAAGTTTACAAGGATGGCATCCAGCCCATACCAGATAAGATCGATGCCATAGAGAGAATGTCATGCTCCCAAAGCTTAAAGGATATCCAGGTATTCCTAGGCTTGGTGGGCTATTATCATCAGTTTATCCCCCAGTTTGCCGACCTAGCCAGCCACTATGCTACCTTTTGCAGAATAATGAACCATTTGAATGGCTGCCTGAACAAGAACAAACTTTTAATGCCTTGAGAACTGCTATATGTACTAAACATATTCTAGTCCGCCTATGATTCAACCAACTCTTCTTGTTGTTATGGATGCAAGTGATGTTGCCATTGGGGCTATCCTAGCCCAACATGATGAAAGCCAAGTCGACCATCCTGTGGCCTATTTTAGTAAGACACTGAGTAAAGCTGAACGGAACTAAAGCATTACTGAGAGGGAGTGCCTGGCTGTCTTGCTAGCTATCAAACATTTCTGACCTTATCTCTATGGTACTCACTTTACCATTGTTATAGACCACTCCTCACTCCGGTGGCTCCAGAAAATGAAGGACCCAGATGGTTGATTAGCCAGGTGGGCTTTACAACTGCAGAGCTATGATTTCACCATTGTCCATTGTTCAGGTGAGATTCACCAAAATGCCAATGGCCTCTCCAGGATGCCAGTACTAACAGCTTTGACCCCCTAAGGAGGACCAGCTGTATGATCTAATAGGTCAACCTGAGCAATGGTAATTGAAAACTCCCGAGGTCCAAGCAGGATTCTGTGGATGACTTGAGACACTAAAATTAAGGATGGGCTGCTCTATAAGAAGGTCAATAAGAAGTGGCTCCCTTATGTCTGCCCCACTTCCCAAAATGATGTTATTCTAGAGGGCCATTCTACTGTGGGATATGGGGCAGTTAAGTATACTCACGAATGGCTGAAGTCACAATGTTAATGGGACTGAATTATGGAAACCATCCAAGAGGTCTTGGAGGCATGTATGACTTGCTAATCCCAAAATTGAGCCTATCCTCAATTTCAACACTCAGTCGTCACCCCGACTGGGCCCTTCAATATTGTTAGCATTGATGTGGTGGACCCTCCCCCACTGGGTTACATGGCCATAAGTATTATCCTAGCTGTGGACCACTTAACCAAGTGGATTGTAGCGATTTCAGTCCCAGCTGCCACTGCCAAAGCCACAGCTCTCTTCCTTGTTTGATCCGTTTCACCCAGAATGGGTGCCCCCAAACTTTACTTTCCGACAACAGGTTGAGTTTCACTTCACAGGTAATACAAGAACTTACCTTAATATTTGGCACAATCCAAAGTTTCTCTGTCCCTTACCACCCATCAACTAATGGAGTGGTAGAACGCGCTTATGGAACTCTTATTTCCATTTTAAAATAAGTTGGACGCTTCAGATCCTGCCTGTTGAAACCACTACCTACCCAGCGCTTTGCTTGCCTATAGAGTAGGCTACTATCAAGTCATCAAGATTTCCCCATTTGAAGCCCAATATGGGCGTGCACCTCGGCTACCAAGTAGCGTCCAGCCATAGATTGATACCTCCACACCTGAGAACTCTGAATTAATTATGAGGGCCTTAGCTGTAGAAATTTTCCGGCTTCAAGTCCTAGCCACAAAAGGCATTGTCACCAATACAGGAAAAGAGACATCCCAATTTAATCTCAACTGGACCACCTTACCAACTTTCCAATTAGGTGACCTTATTCTCTTCTATCACCATCAAAATTGGAGGCTGACAGAATAAGCGCTAGACATTCTTTGGTCTGGACCCTATAAGGCCATTAATAAGGTGAAGTCTGAGTACTCCATTGCTGATGTCAACCAGGGAACCATGGTCAAATTGGGTACATGGCCGGTTCCTTTGGCCATATCCCCTCTCCAACAGGATCTTGAGGGGAGCTATTGGAATTTCGATAGAAATTATTTAAGCAGGCATTATGAAGGCTACGAAACTATTAGTTCCATGGCTTTAGCAAAGATAGACACAAGTGCAAGGAAGTTATTAGTTCCGTTGATATAATTGATTCCAATTAGAAATACTGAATCCTAAATGAATAGACCAAAATTGAGCTAAGCGAGACAAAAATAGGGGTACTTTATAAGTTAGAAATGAGGGATTTTTATAGGGGTAGATTTAGTAGTTCCTTATGTTGATTTTGAGCTGCACCTGAGGTAAGATCTTTCCTATTAGATAACTGACATTGCTGATTATTATTGCCATACTTGTGATGGTCAGATCTGATAAGGTTCTTATTAGATGAGACCAATTTTCTTGTATGATGTTTTGCCCCATTAGATAGCTTAGCATCATCCTTCAGAAGAAACTGATAACTCTGAAGGGTTGATCATCGGTCTATCCAAGAATCAGATATCTCTTATGGGGATTTTACAATCTCATTAGACTGAGATATCAAATCTCGATCTTGAGTAATTTCAATTATTGCAGTTGAATCTCCAACAGGGGCATTGTTGGGATCTAAGATAAAGAACAAATCAAATTCCCCACTTCTAAATTGAGCCATAAGGAATTGGCTCAAACCTATTTAAACAAAGATGACTTCAGGATTCTCATTCCCAATTCCTGAGTCATGTGTGGCGGAGTTTCCATTAATCCAGTCATGGGGGCGACGAAATACATTGATGGTGCCAAACCAGGCGGTCAATCTGGAAGGCCATGAGAGATCCTGAATGGATGGGGCCACAAAGATTCATAAGGCACCGTGTCCCCATGCACCCTATAAGTATTGAAACCTTTTACCCTAATAAATTATTCGTTATTATACCTTTCTTTAGTTCCCTTTTCAACCCATTTTTACAAATTCGCAGCTTTGAGCCACCTTCAGACCTTGGCAAAAGTCTAAAGAACTGTAACGATGACACACATGTTGAAGTGCATAGAGGAACTAGAGAATCACAAATTCATTGCGCTCATTTTGAGGCAAACAGAGATGAAGATATTATGCACTTTTTCCCGTCAGAAAAGAGACAACCATTGAGAAATATGTCTGGATCATTTGCCACCATTTTTGGAAATGACTCCTGAAGAAACTACAATTGTTAGTAGGATTGTCAGGCAGGAATACCCTGCCAGTGGAGCCACAGATGAATTTTGGAGTACCCCAAAACTGCCCCGTTTCACCAGTATAACGCGCCAGATTTTTTCTGACTATACAAATGACACTGTTCAGATTTAGTGACTAATAAAAGGCAGTAACCGTAATGAACTGCTTAGACACTGATTGCCAGAATCTGGTGTTACCTTATTTTAATGGAGACAATTAGACCTACAGCAGAACTAAAGAAGTTATCTTACTTGAGATTGGTAGTCCTGCAATAATGGCAAACTTTAAGTAGGAGTTTATGGGAGTCCAGTTCAAATAAAGATGAGACCCTGGCTGCTTTTGCCGATCTTTTTTACCAGTAATTGCAGATCCTAGATGGGGTGAAAGTGCTTTCCAATTTTGATGTGTGCATAGCCATACAAGCAAAGCTTCAGTTTTACCATAAATTGCGTCAGACTTTGAAATCAGCACTAGGAAAACAAACTTCTGCATCACTAATGGTGGACCATCTTAAGATACTAAGAGCGATCTTTAATGCACCCAACTGAGCCTCTAAGTTATTCAACAAGAGCCCAAAATACTGTAAAATTAACTGAGGCTAGTAATTAACAACATAATCAAAACGCGACAGGAATAAT
>JAKSZP010007446.1:0-23853 GCA_022478985.1 Massospora cicadina
CCGCCTTCTTGGCAAAAACAATAGGAGAAGCCACATGGGATGATTCTTTTAACAATCAACCCTTCTTGAGAATGTCATCCAGTCAGGCATCAAGGGCAACCTCCTCCTCTGCTGCATGCAGGTACTGTTGGAAGTTTATGTTTACCACCTGTACTGTAGACTTAGACTTTTTAATCATATTCTGTATGAGGGAAGACAGTTAGCTTTCTCAGGATCAAAAATGCTCTGGTAGCTCATCAACGCAGTGGGGAAATCCAGTGGAAGACTCAAGGTGGATACAAGGGTTGTAATCAAGCCACAGTTTGAGCCTTGGTAAGGGTATCCAATAAAGGAAATTCACCATTCACCTGACTATTGGAAAAAGGCAGCGTGTTAGATTCCAATTTGATTCTTACATGCTGCCAACACCACCAACCCACACCCAAAATTACTGGGAACAAGAGGTTAGGCATTGCCAAGAAGCAATCACAAAAACTAAACTAGTGAACCTAGAAGGGTACTTGGCGCCATACTTTATAGGATATCTGGGAGGCTGACGAGGTGACCAACAATGCCGGCCCCAAGTCCAAGTCAAGATCCAGCTGCTGAGCCAACTCCAGACTCATGGAGCTGCCCGCTGCTCCAGTGTCAATCAAGTCCTTAAAGGACACCTGATGATCCCCAATACTAATTTTCACTGGTAACAAAAGTGGGCATAATTTTGTTTATTGGCAGATACAGTCATTTCCGCTGACACTAAAGAGGTTGTGAAGACAGATAAACCCAAGCACACTGATTTGGGCACAGAGGCAGCATCAGGACCTGGGATTAATATGGATATTGATTCAATGTCATTAACTGAACCCAAGGCCAAGTTGCAAATCCAATCATGAAGTTCCCATTTTGAGGGTGTACCAAGGGGAAAGAAAAGGGTAATGGTACAAGTTGAACATGAAGGAATTCCTCCAAAGCCATATTGGAATGGCTTATAAAATGGATTATTGACCAGACAATCAGACAAAGGCAGGCTACTGACTGAACATTCGTAAGGAAGATAGCAACCACTGCTTCACCCATCTCAATGAGGAGGGTGGAAATGGCTGGAGAAAATGGATGGTTGATTATGTCATAATAGTGACAATTAAAGTTTAGACTGGCCTGGAGCTTTTCTTTCTCGTAACAATCGCTTTAGTTACTACAATTTGATTCGAACAGCAATTTTTGGATAATCACACACAGGAAAGATGGGCGACTTTAATAACAAAAATAATACAACATGGGCGAGCGTCGTGGCAAGCGATGCACTTAATGGTGCAACTAAGGGCAAGAAACGCCCTGGAGGGGGACCAGGAACCCAATCTGCAAAGAAATCGCAAACTCAGACACCATCTGGGTTTATGGTATTTACCGTAAAGCATGCGCAATACATGTACATTCAATTCAACCAACCTTTGTCAAAGGTGGAACACGGGATCAGACTCTTCCTTGGGGATGAGTCACCAACCCTGTGGGAGAAACATGTGAGGCACAGCCCTCACTTTTCCCTCACGCGGTGTACGTAGCCACCAACAACATGGGACACGGCTGGATTGATATTGGTTTTGAAACAGCTGATGAAGCCAATGCCACAGCAAAAATTTGCGTGGAAATTGCCCTCCCTGAGGGCAAAAAAATTGTGCGCACCGCGCGCACCAGATGGAACAAATCAAAAACTTTGTTCATCTCCTTTGACTCGCTCCCCACCAACCTTCCTCATAAGGTAATTGAGAAGGAGCTCCACAAAGGTCTTGTGGCCTATGGAGAAATCCAACAACTTGAATTACAGTGATTTCGCTTAATGCCTGACCTGTGCATGGGCAAAGCTATTGCTGTAATCAACCCCTTCCCAGAAGTGGAAGAGGATTTATCCAGAATTTCCCGTGCAGCAGAATTTCTCTTTGCAGATGGGGGCCAGACAGCTGCATTCTGAGTTACACCGGAACGCGCACCACCCATTTGCAACCACTATGGCTCACTGGGCCACAAGGAACATGCATGCCCTGTAAAAGAGGGCTTAATGGAAAATGATTTTTTGTGAAGAAGCTATGGACGAAGATAATGAAAACTTCGCCAAAATGACTGATGGCCACCACCCATTCTGCTGGGGTGAAGATGGACTATACTCCATCGTGGACCCAGTTACAAGTAAACAGCGTAAAGCAGCACAAAAATCCTGCGAGAGAGCAGCGGCTGAAGTGGCGGCAAATGTGGAATCCGCCATTAACCATGGACAAATTCAGGAGGATATTTCAGATATTCACTAAACCAACCAATCATAACAATATGCCCAGGTCGAAAATTTTCACAGTAACCAGACTGAGCCACAAAGCGTCATCAGTCATGCACATACTGAGGAACAATGCAACCGCAATTTGGGTGAAAATGCGGTGCACAATGCAACAAAGTTGAACCTCAAAAATATAAAATCCAATCAACAACCCGCATCAAATCAACATGAGACCTATGCAGGAAAAGTTGATGCAAATGCAAAACTGCAATTCCCTTGAATCATTGTGTCAGATCAAGGGAACCAACAATGGTACTGAAAGAGTTGGAGTACAGACGCGGAGCATGGCCAAAATGAGCCGCGGTGGGATAGGACCAGAGGGTCCTCCCAACCACTCCTGAGGCGCCACGGGCACCTCAGTGTCAATAGGGACGTTAAATATCGTGGGAGCCAGGTCTCATACATCCCAAGCCAAAAAAGCTGGCATTCCAGCGAAAACCTCTTGTAGACATCTTGGCCATCAAGAAACCCACTGCCTACAAGGGAAGAAAGAATCCTAGTCAACCAGGTTCGCACCATCACAATCAGTATGGACATCTCACTGTGGGGTGATAGTCCAAAACAACAAAAATTTTAAAATTACAAATTCATCATCACACTTGCGGTCAAGTCCTGGTAGCAACAATCACATGCCAAGATGAAATATTCGTTAGCATGTATCTCACCATGCTGCAACTGAGAGAAAAAAATTTGAAAAATTTCTACCCTCACCCCTCCCACCATATATCATCATGTTAGGCGATTTCAACTGCTGGGATAACCAATACAGATTGATGGCCTAATCCAGAATACCACCTGGACATTGAATATCGCACAATGAAGGCATCTCTTGGCTTACAGGATGCTCTTCCTCCCAATTCACCAATCCTTCCCCATATGACAAGACCTAACAAATGTGAGGGACTGCTCATATCAATGAGTCGTAATGACCACATCCTCATCCCACAATCCCACCACTCAAGAATCTCTAAATTTACAACAAAAAAGATCAATTTTTCTGATCACCAATTAGTTACGGTGCAGTTAGCACCAACCCAATCCACACACAGGTGTCGCCTTGGAGAAAGCTTCACCCAGAAAATATAAGATTGCCTGAGATATCTGACTGGGTTGAAAACAAGGCTACAAACCCAGAATTCACAGCCCCATTCACTTCGGATCCCATCAGAACATGGGAAAATTTCAAAAAAGATTTAATCAACAAAACCTGGCATATTGCATCACGCATAGTACACCGCGGACACAGCCACAATCAAGCGTACCTTGGCAGAACTAGACCACCTGAAATAAATACTCTGAGATCTGGCTATAGCCCTAATTGGGGATGCAAATGGGCAGAAATTTCAGCCTGACTTAACAATCTCATCTTTGGACACCAACACAGAATCAAAGTATTGAACAAAGGTAAGATCATAAAGGAAGGTGAAACCTGTTCGACATACTTTTTCTGCCAATTCCACTCCTGCAGAAACTAGCCCACATGCACACAGGTCCGCAAGACCAACGGCACTGTGGCAACTGACCCTGAGGAGGTCAAGGCGGAAGTACAGCGCTATTACACCGAATTATATCGCGATATGCCAACGGATCCACAAAAATTAAAGAATTTATTCAAACTGCCAAGATACAAAGTACACCACCAAATTACAATATACTATCCCTTATCACACGGTATGAGCTTTGGGAAACAATTCGCGGTGCACCACGTAGGAAATGCCAGGGCCTGATGGGATACCCTACAAATTTTACAAAAATATTTTCAGCAAATTGCCCCCCTCCTATTGGCGTCTATGAACCAGAGCTTATTAGAAACACGCCTATTACCAGGAGACCATGAATCCTACGTTATAACCTTGTATAAAAGGGTGACAAGTTGGACCTGGCCAACTGGCGCCCAATTCACTCACTCTCCAACACTGACACAAAAATTCTAACAAAATTCTAGCAGCTAGATTAGGGCAATTGCATCTGACATCCTATCACCCAACCAGTTTGGGTTTATACCAGGGCGTTCAATATGGAACAACATTCACCCTGTTGCAAATATTTGCCAATCCAAAGCAACTGGTGCCCTGGTCTTCTTGGATCAGGAAAAGGTGTATGACCGTGTTAGCTTCCATACCTAAAAGAATGTCTACATGCCTTCAAACTCCCACCAAGATTCATAAAATGGGCGATGCTCCTAACATTTCTTCAACCATGGCTGTATGTGGCCCTGGTTTTTTAACAAACAAGATTAAACCACACAGAGGGCTCAAACAAGGGGATCCCCTCAGCCCACTGCTATACAATTTCAGCTTTGACCCGCTCCTCCGAGTAACTGACTCACATCTCATGGGGATAACCGCACAAGGACAACCAACAGTCAAGATACTGGCCTTTGCAGATGACTGCGTAGCAGGTATAGCAAACAATGAAGATGCTCGACAGCTGGAACACATTCTAGAGGAATACTCCAAGGTGAGCAATGCATCGCTCAACAAAAGGAAGACAGAAATCATCCTCTTAGGCAAATACACAAACAATTGGGCCACAACATCAGAACCTCACACCAACACTCGAAGAAAAAACCCAATTATATTACCCTTTGCAACACCTCCCACCACCACTCCTGTCCGACACCTTGGAATCTGGCTAGAATCAGGGGGATATGTTAATGAGACAATGGAAAGTAACCTGTTACAACGGGTATCCAAACGCGTCGCCTCCCTCAAGGGAAGAACCCTAGGACTAACAGGACGAGTTACAGTTGCTAACTCGCTCATCCTCTTAATACTGTGGTACCAGGCCCATGTGATAGCCTTCTCACCTACCTTTATAACCTCAATTCGTGCGCTTATCCAGGGCTGGCTGTGGCCTGGCTCTCACCCTCCTATACGGATGGAAACACTATTTGGCCCACGCTCAAGCGGAGGCATGGGACTAATAGATTTTGAGAGTCATGCCAATCACATCCTAGGTACCTGGATAAAGGAAATCCTTGCTCCAGACCTCCTGCAACAACATTGGTCCAGAGCAGCAAGGACTAACTTTGCACAGGCGCTCAAATTAACCAACCCACATAGTCCACCTAGACTACTTTCATACCTTGCAAAGCACCCTACTGCAATGGGTCCACATGGAACCTCCCCTCATTTCAAACATATCCTCCAAACTATCCGCCGTATGGGATGGACCATAGAGAACATGGGTACTATGCAGGGAAGGGGACAACCCAGCCCCCAATTCAAATTAAGAAACCCAGAAAACCACCCCCAGAGGGATATGCTCGCAACAACCCCAAGCATAGCTAGGATAGAATACCTAAATATGCTGGACATTCCCTATGATTTAACCACACAGAAAGTAATGTGGAAAATGACACACCACCCACTCCTACAACCAAGGATAAGAGCAAATGCCTGGCACTGTTTGAGAAGGACCTATAGGGTGGCGGACCGCTCCAACTCCCTCCACAAAACATGTGCAGTATGTGGAGGGGAGGGATCCCTACATCACCGCCTAGAAACATGCCCCCAACCAAAGCTATATGGCAGGAAGTCGCACACCTGCTCAAGATTCAAAACGAACAGGAATTCTCAATATCAAAGAGTATCTTCGCGCTCCAGATTGAGTCACCAATCCCATCTACACTCCACTCCCTAATAATACCCATTGCAATGTGGACAATACACACAATTGCATTAGATGCGTTCAAGGGCACAGTCCCAACCATTCATGGGATTATTAACAGATTCCATGTCCACTTACTAGAGCACAACCAAGCCTGGCTCTATGGATATATGAGACCAAGACAAAAAGCGCTCATAGAATCATGGTTCCCACTCTGGTTCCTCCACACAGACCCTTTCCTTCACATCTGCTCCATAGCAGGGAAACCCCCTCAGAGTAGTGCACCAACCCCCCCCCATACCTGGCAGTCCCGCTGGCAACAGGGGTAACTTTAGTACCCTGGGGTGCCCAATTTTTATATTTCTTAGTTATTCTCTTAGTTTCACATATTTTCGGTAATATCTGTCCCCTGGTCAGCTTACCTCAGTTAAATAAAGTTTAGACTGGCCTTCCAGTGGGATGCAAAAACATCTAAAAGACAAGCCCAAATGCCATGGGCACTGCTGCTTGAACTACAATTTCTGTACTGTGAGATAATTTAATAAATGAGTGCCAATAAGTCATAATTATAAATAGCAACTGGGCAACGAACCAGTTTGTCATGGCCCCAGAGCCTTCGGGTCTGTGTGTGAAGTGGGATTGGATTGAATTATTTGAATTTCTTCTTATAAAAATAGAACTTGGGTACAGGAATTTTTATTTTCTAAAATGATAAAATCAACCATTAATTTTCACAGTGTGTTATGACTGCTTAGATAGATTATCAATTTTTGGAGAATATCTTAGGAAAGTGCATTATTGGGCCCTTGAGATTCAGCTTAACCAGGCAAACTTTGAGCAAGGGAAAAATAAACTTAATTTGAACTGACTTCAAAAGAGTTGGTGGTGGGGCAAGTCATTGCCTGTTTGTCCACAGATGCCCAAATTGCAGTTTTACTGCAACTTTGACAGTTAATGTGATGGTGTCAGTCTAATGGGCAACAGGAACCTCCCAAGGCCACACCACATAGGGGCAGTCCCAAGTTGTTGGGAATGGTTTTGGTGTGCCCAACCCACCTGCACCTGGTTGTTTTGGCATTGTTTGACCAAACAGGATTCATCAAATAATCTTGATATTTTTGAGAAGTGTTCTAATCTGGCAGCAATTTCCAACAATGGCCTGATGCCATTGGCAAGTTCCACTGACAATTTGATATTAAAAGAATTCTTCATAGAAGTTACATGCCTTTTGGGCTTTATTATTAATATTTTGGGGCAGTTTTCAAACCAGCGACAACTTTTCCTAATGGCCAGGTGCTATTGGCAAGTTTTGCTGATGATTTGAAACTAGATACTTTGTTTACCAAAAGTGCGCACAAGTTGGGCTTTGTTGTCAAGGTTTAGGCTCTCAGGCCTTGATACTAAGGCTTGTTACCCTCAACTTCATTCTCACTTTTTTACCCATGTGGATGCCAACTCCTTGAGAACTCAGCACAAATTCCCTAGATTTGCCATACTAATTCAGCTGAAGTTAATACTGGGATGGGTGGCAGGGTTCTTAAATGGTAAGCTGTTACCCACCACTCATCCACCATATGGGCGAGGTTTCCCTGGGAGATGAGAGGAACATCTTGCCTTATCAGCCCCTTTTTTATGTGAATGGGAATGCCACTCAGTCTAAGTGGAGGGGGCACTCCACCAGACTTACAGCAAGTTAGTGTCTGCTATAGAGATGAGTTTAATTTAAAAGTATATAAGGTGGGTCAACCTTGAGACAAATATACCATGCCAAGTTTTTTTAGGCTGTGCTTGTTTTGCTTTCTGTTTTAATCAAAACCTGACCCAGAGTGGAGCAGGAACCACCCCGCTATGCTACCACTCCTCATGAGCTTTATTTTAACAAATGGATTATATGAAAAAGAAAGTATAGTTTCTGTGATGTTCTTATATATATACCAAAAATTTCTATGCATATGAGAAATAAGATTTTTAAATGAAAGTCCTTAAGATAGAAATATGGCTGTTTACCTTAAATGATGAGAGATGCCACTTTTAAAAGAAATAACTTGCATTAACTCTGGAAGAAAAATACTATTCAATCAAGTAATATATAAAATTTTTAGATGAAAGGTTACATGTCCAGGTTTTTGATGTTTTGTTGGAATAGCTGGATGATGGAATATCCAAATTCAATCTATTTTCTAGATATAAAATGGTTGGTGGAGCAAAAGGCAAACTCAAAATTGTAAATGGTAGTGATTTTTCATAGTGCTATAAGTGCCTTTAGAAATGACTTTGATAATCTAAATTAGTATAAAAAGATATGATAAATATTTAGAAATCAATACAATTATAACTAATATGAAAATATCTCAGTTCAGTATATCTTATAATTAGTACCTCTAAGATTATGGATCATAAATTTTATGTAATTTGGCTTACTTAAAGTTTTTTTCAGATCAATAGAATAGATTAGTATAAAAAAGATTCAAGTTTTATTTTATAGTAAAAACTTAAGTGAATGATATATACCTTATGGCTAAAGGTTGTTAGAAACTTCTTAACATTTTATCTACTGCCATGATAGGATACTATCATTGTGTTTTGTCATTTAACTTTTAAAATAATAATACCTGAGATGATTAGACTACTTAAGTAATGGTTGGATTATCCTAACTAAAACTGTGTATGACAGCAGGCAAGTAGCTGGTAGATAGATTTGATTCTATTTGATTTAGATTAAATTAGGTAGCATTTTAGTTGTGGTGGTTTAGGAAATTATCTTATGAGTAAAACATTATAAATGCATTTTTATTTCAACCTTTACTCCTAGACTATTAACCAATCTCAGATAAACTTGACACAAATATTCTATAAAATATATATATATATATGTATATATATATATATATATATATAATTGTTCAGTTCATCTGATTAGTCCAATGTTTAAGGTATAAGGTTGATAGTTTTTAACCTATTTGGTTTTATTATTTTAGTTGATTTTATCAGTTAATTATATGGTAAACTTTTAATATATCTATCTATATTACCTCATTTTATTTATTTTGGTTGATTTTATATGTAAATCTATGCTAAATTTACTGATTGCTATCTAAATTAATTCATTTTACTAATCTGGTTGATTATATTGACCAACCTATGAAAAGATGATACACATCCATAATAATTTAAGCTCATCAGTTATGATCTCATACTTGCCTGGATTTTGAATATGCCGCCCCAGCCATAGGATTTATATACCATTTTTTTTAATTTCAACACCTTGAAGAAAGATTTAAACATTTTGCATTTTGATTATAATATTTTGCATTTTGATTTCCACATTTTGCATTTAAAAAAATTCGAGGTGGGTCAACCTTGGGACAAATATACCACACCGAGAATTTTTCTAGCCAGTACAGGTTTCGAACTCAAAACCTGCACTAGGGTGGAAGCAGACATTTTGCATTTTGATTTCAATATTTTGTATTTCAATTTCAATATTTTACAAATTGATTTCAACATTTTATATTTTAGTTACAACACAATTTTTGAAAATAGTTTTATTTTATTATATCTGCTGAAATAGAGTCAAGCATACTATTGCCCACTTTTTTACTATTTAAAAATATTTGTATATACCTTATATCAAATTTATAATCTACCAAAAGAAAACACTGGTGCTGAGAAATCAATGAGTCTATAGCTACAACTAGATATGATACAATCACTAAAACTAAAAATATTAAAATTGAATTATAAAGTGTTAAATTTTAAATATAAAATATTGTAGTTGAAGTGTAAAATATTGAAATTGATGTGTAATATTGAAATTAAAACATAAAATGTTGAAATCAATTTGCGAAATGTTGAAATCAAAATGCAAAATGATGAAATCAAAGGAAAAATGGTATATCATGTCAAAAACAATATAGTCATTAACATTATATTTTGTAAGTCCATAATGAAAAATGCTAAAGATTACAGTATAAAATTTAAAAAATAATTAATTGTTAGGAAGCATTTCAGTTACTGTTTAGCTTATACACGCGTTTACAGAAGTGATTTTCTTATTTCATTAATTCTATCAGCTCTTTATAAGTTTTCAAAAAATACTAAAAATACTAAAAATACTAAAATAAAATGTGCCTATTCATGATTAAATGATAGTCAATCTCTTGTAATTAAATGTCTAAGTCTTTCTCATTTGCTATGCATAATGTGGAACTGGTCATAAATTCAAAATGTCTAATAATCCATCTGGCTGCAATGTTTGATATCTTTGGTGCGAGGCTTACTGTATTTCGCGATATAATAGTTTTCTATCCTTGCAACTATATAAACATAGAAGGGCAAAGTTAACCTTCAGACAGAAATAAACCTTTGAAATTCTTTTATTGGCTACATTCTGTTTGCAAAAATGTGGTCCTTAAGAATTCTACTTATATGGTTGGGTGGGTAGTGAAAGGAATTCTCACTGGTTAATTCACCCTGAAAAGATATGTAAGGGGTTTTGGTATCCACATGAGAGGCGCTTAATATTACTTTTAAGCACGAGGCAGAAGTTAGGGGTTCTGCATATTAAAAGTTTTAAATATATAATTTAGTATTTACATCTTTTGAAACAATGAGGTTGTGATTTAGTTGCAGCTTTGAAGGTTTTAGAATAAATCATCGTTCGTACTAACAATGTTCTATTATCTATGGCGAATAGCGCCTTAAATCAAGTTAATCTAAGCCTTGAACTATCTAATCGAGTGAAAAGGTGGATATCGATATTGTTTTACCTTCGAGCATACAAATTTTCTATCCACTTGACTGAAATTAACTGTTAACTTAGACTCTCGAATAAACAACTGCTAATTTAGACGTAACAATCCATTTATTAGTAACTTTAGCAATTAATAAGGTTTCCATTTCTACTAAGGAGTAGTAATAGCATAATCATCCTTCCTACCACACTTTTGATGATCCATTCTGATCACATGACCATACTTTGTTTTTAATTTCAAAAGTCTACGATTTAAACTGACGTTGCTTATAATTTGGGTGAAATTATACGATAAACTAGTAAAGTTATTCATTCGCATAAGATACCATGTAGATTATTACCGTTAAAAATATCTGGTCAGATAATCTCTTTTTATACGCCTTCTCTAATTCAACTTTCGAATTAACTGAAGTGTATTATTCTGTCTCAAGTTTTAATTAGGTTACGATTGTGACTTCAGTTGTAAGTATAAATAGTAAACCCATTGGGGACTCTCCAAAGATGAAATTTATATTCTTTGTCATAGTGCCGAGCAACTTGGCTACTCCCGAGAATTGTTCTGTGAATGCGCTCCCTTTCAACAAGAACCAAGACGCAAACTACGCTTGCACAAACGTGAGACGAGCTGAGCCTAGACCAATCGTTCTTCAGAAAGAGTTCACTTACAGGTATTGCGAGGGTCCCAACCTCCGAATCCTATGTGCCCACCCAGGTTGCTCACACTGCACAGTCTCCTACAATGGCAAGATATTATATCGTCACGCAATTCGTTGTATATGCAGTTTAAACTCATGACAGTTAGTACAACCATGCTACTCTTGATACCAAAACATACTAAAGCTTCAAATAAACTTTAGCTTTTACTTGCCTCAAAACCTATGACAACTAGTATCCCCTTTCAGAAAAGTGGTGATATCTTTTTGTATAATACCTCAGATATCTCAACTTTGATAACCCTAAATCTAAAATTGGTTGAAGGCTAATGTACTTCATAACCCAGTGTCATTTGAACAGTATTAGAGATATCAACTTTTCATTTTTAGTAGCAGATAGCATTATAAAGATAACTTAGAGAACAAAGGGCTATATGGGCCTTTTTTAGCACTAGGTGGTCCCAACGCTATATGGGCATTTTAGCCTTGCTCTTCTTAAATTTTGCCAGCTTACATCTTTAAACAATGTGATGTTTCTTGAAGTTGAAACACATTCAAAATTTTCTATCTAATATTAAGATAAGATTTTAGGAATAAATTTATTATTATACATTGCATAAGTTTCATAAGTAACTTATAAAATATTATATTATTATCATACATTAATATTATTATATTAATATTATCATACATCATTTTTTTAGTACTAGATGGTCCCAACCTGAGGGGGATTCATAGATGTTTATTAAATTATGCCTGGGCTCCTAAGAGCCTGAGGCGAGGGAAGGGGAGGGAGGAGGCATTGAGAAAGGGAGGGGGTTTGCGCGCCAGAGCCGTGCTGCAGTGACAACTGAGTGGGGGAGGGTTGGCAACATAGTGCAGACCTTCAGGGCCATCTCAAAGTGTACCTGAAAGTGGGTGATCATGTGTGGAAGGGTCCACACCTGCTGGTCAAAGGCAGCATGAAGAAAGGAGTTATGGATGGTCCAGATGGCTGTGGCATAGGCGAGGACACAGAGGGGTTGGTGGCAACCAGGCAACGTCTGCTCAAACATGAGGTCTTGCATAGGGTGTCCATACCAGGGCTGAGCATGGAGGAGCGCGCGGGCCTTTGGCAAAAATGCAGCAACACCTTGACAGGTGAAAAAATGATGGAGGTGGGAGTCAATAGGCTCCACACAGCGGGGGCGGCTTTGGTGCTGGAAGGTAGGGCCAGTCTGGTCCCCTGTCCTATATGAACAGTGGAGCACCCTCCATAAGGTGTTGGACACCTTTGCTGACAGGATGGGGTGATAGACTTCCTTCCACAATTCATTAAGGTCAAATCTCACGGAGGGGGGAGGAGCTCAAGGAGTCTTGGGCAGATGGGAGGACGATCTTAGGGGTTGAGGCGAGTTGTGACAACTTGTTCATTGTGCACAATTGCATGGAGGTGGAGGCTGAGGCCAGGGCCGTCCCTTCTGTATGGGAAGGCATGGTGGATCTGTGCGCCTACTCGTTTCAGGGCAAGGAGAGCCTGGTTCCAGTAGGGGGATGAGGATGGTTTCAGGCGATAGCCTGGGTGGTTTGTGAGCCACTCCCTAATGAGGTCAGAGATGCTCTAGGAAGACCCAGAGCTGCTGACACTGACTGGCAGAGGGCGGGCGCCCATTGGGGCATGGGGGTCGCGTCCCAGCAGACAATCGGCCATAAAAACTTCAGGAAGATTGTGGTGGCGTGGGATCGCGTGTCCAGAAGCTCTAGGCCCCCTTCATTGCAGGGTTGGGCAATGGTTGGGAGGGCCATTGGTGGATGGTTTGAGCCCCAGATCCAACAGCGGAGGAATACATTGAGCCGCATATAAAAAGCATCTGTGAATGGGCAGACGTGCGCTAGGAACCAGACTTTGGAGAGGAGGAACACATTGGCCATCAGAGCTCGACCCTGGGGGTGATGTGCCGCCGGTTCCAGCTGGAAATCCTGGAGTTAACTGCTGTGAGGAGCAAGTCCTCATTGTCTTTTAGCGCAACTCCTTGTTGGTTGGTGAGAACGCCCAGGTGACAGAAGGTACCGCGCACAGGTTCAATACCAAATGGTGGGGGGAAGGTGGGGGAGCCGACCTGTACAACTGTTGTCTTGGAGATGTTGACTATGGCGTTGGACGCCTTGGTGTACCTCTCAATGGTCACAGCAGCGAGGGCAACATCCCCAGGGCAGCCAAATGCAATGGCGGTGTCATCTGCAAATGCCATGGTTTACCTGGGACCAGAGTCCCTGTTAGCTTGTCCTGTAAGGAGGCCAAGAGGGGGTCGAGGGTGATGTTAAAAAGGATAGGGCTCAGGGGGTCCCCTTGCCAGAGACCTTGTCCAACTGGTACTGCCACTGTAAAACCCATTGGTGCCAGGACTCTGGTGTGGAGCTGGTCATAGAGCGCTGATATCCAGCGCCTAGCTGCGGGGGAGATGGAAGCGGGCCAGGGAAGCATCAATATACTTCCAGGCCACCCAATCATATGCTTTCTCCATATCCAGGAGAGCCACAAAGCCATTCACCTTATGAGAGTTAGCAGTCAAAGTCACGTGAAGGTCATTATAGCTGTCCCATAATGAACTCCCCGGAAAAAACCGTGCTGGGATGGGGAGAGGCGAGGTGACACCCATTTGGTGATGCGGTTGGCCAGAAGCTTCGTGAAGAGCTTGTGGTCTGTGTTGATCAACGCTATGGGGCGCCAGTTTGCCAGGTTCTCATGGTCTGACTTCTTGTGAATGAGGGTCGTGATTGAGCCTCTGGAGTCGGGGAGGACCTCGGCATTTACCAAGAGTGCAGCGAAGAGGTCGCGGAAGGTTCTGGCTATCACCGCAGGTTCCAGAAGGTACACCTTAAAGGGTATTCCGTTTGGGCCTGGGGCTTTAAGCCGTGGGGATTTCAGAAGGGTTTCCATCACCTCCTGGATGGAAATAGGCGCCAGTAGAGCCTCATCAGCCCATGGGTCAATGGGCGGCTTTGGAGCCCGCCACAGGAAGTCTTGGATGTCCAACGGGTCCACCTGGGTGGCATGGAAGAGGCTGGAGTAGAAGCGGTGTAGTTACTGCATGATTTCCTCCTTATCTGAAGTGGTTGTAGTGCCAATCTTCAGTGCAGTAATATCCTGCGCTGTTGACCAGTCTTTCTGTTTCTGAAAGAAGAATCGGGTGGGGCGTTCAATTGAGCATAGTACTGAGATGTTGTAAAGTTTGCTGCCCGTTTTTCCTGCAGTGTGAGCTCCAAGCGGAGTGTTTTCTGCGCTGCTTCCCAGTCTTCCAACCAACTGGGAGAGGGCGAAGGCTGGCAGTTTCGCTCCAGATGTCTGATTCTGGCTTCCACCCTTTTGACTCTGGCGCGAGCTGCGGGCATCTGGGCTTTGGCACAGTTGTAAGCAACGCGGGTGATGCCCTCCTTGGTCACCGCCCATCTAGCTTTGTGTTCAAGCAGGTGGGGTGGGGGGGAGGTGAGAGTCTCCCGGATGGTCATAGACAGCTTCTCCTTAGTGAAGGGGTTGTTGAGAAGAGCTGGGGCAACCCTAGGCCAGAACCTACGCGACAGTCTAAGCGTGGTGGTGAGGACAACGGTGAGTGACCTGTGATCACTCAGATGGTTGTCGTGAGAGATGGGAGAGGAGACGCGGCCAATTGGCAGGGGGCCAATCAGTGCCATATCTATGCGTGACGCTGACTGGAAAGCTCCTCCATCATACTGGATCCTAGTCATGCAACCTAGGCCAGACGCGGAGGGTGGAAGCACATCCATAAAGCCACTCAGGCGAAGGAAATCCTGGAGGCGACTTGATCCAGGGCGTTCCTTTGCTACAGGGGGTAAGAGTCACGGACGCGACTTATGGTTGTGTTGAAATCTCCTAAGAGGACTGTATTCCGTGTGAGATTGAGTTGGACGAGCTTTTCCAAGAGCCAGTTTTTCTCCTGACCTGCATTAAGCAGGTAGATTCTTGCAGCGAAGAAAGAGAAGTCAGGAGTGGTGAGTTTGGCTAGTATGAGGCGGCCACCTAGTTATTGTGAAAAAGAATAGGTTTTAACCCGGGGATTCAAAACAATAAGGGCGGCATGGTTTGTCCAGAAGGAGTTGCCTCCAAACTGTTCATTCCATGCAGATTGTTCGTGGGGGAGGATATGGGGCTCCTGGACAGCAGCGATGTCAATTTGTGCTGACCTGAAGTTGCGGAGGAGGCGGGCTCTCTGCTTAAAGTCCCGCAACCCATTCGCGTTGATGGATTGCAGGGCCAGGGTGCTGCCGTGAGGACTCATGGCTGTTCCCCTCCATGTCCTGGGGGGTTGACAGCGCTTAAACCTGCTGCTGTGAGGCGGCTAGTTTTGAGTCTTTTAGCTTGACTATTAGCTGTAATCTGTGAGGAGCGTCGAGGGTTCTGAGGGGAAGGAGAGGGTGGGGGGGCGGAGGACCCAGTAAGCCAGCCTAGGATGCTGCCCCCGCTCCGTTGCAGGGGAAGGACCTGAGGGTGCTCAATGGCGACCTCCGCGGTATCCCCATTTGATGATTCTGAGTCCATATTCACTTCCTCCAACACTGCAAAGGAGCCGTGCGAAATGGACTGTGGGGTTGGGGTAGGACTCTGAGGTGGCACTTCTACCGCAGGCCACGGGTTGCCAGTCCATGCTGGTGGGCATAGCTCCATTGGGAGCTGAGGGTTGATGCGATAAATCGCTGGTGGAGGTTGGTGGGGGTGCCGCGGAGCCCTGAGTGAGGGTGGCTGACGGTGCCCTGTGGGAGATGCCTTGCGCTTGGTGAGAGAGGGAGTTGATTCTAGGAGATTGGAGGGGGTGCCCACTGGAAGGGGGGCATGAGCGCGAAGGTATCCTGTACCAATAGTGGGGTTAGCTGTTTCAAATTCAGGTGTAAGGCCTCAGGGGACAGGTCTTGAACGGGAACCCATTATGTGGGTTGTGGAATTGCTGCTGCGGCCACGTGGGATCGTTTTTGGCCTGGTTTAGGCCCCTGGGTGGTGGCTAAGAGGGCTTGTTTTTGAGCTGTGCAGCCACTATACAGGTGTCCAAGGGCGTTACACCATGAACACCGGGGGCGCTCCTGATCAAGGTCGACAAAAAAGATCTCAGGGCATGCCTCAACTACTGCCACACAAGGAATAAACTCAATGTTGCAGGATACAATGGGGGAGGGGATGAACGACGCCCTAGCAGTGTGAGCTCTTTGGGTGGGAGCATAGTAAGAGGAGACGCTAAAGTCCTCTGAAAGAACAGACCCAAACTCCATTAAACCACGATGGAGCTCCAGTTTAAGAGACTCAGGATCAACAGTCGTTGGTAGGTTGGAAAAAGTAACCTATGAAATTTTTTCCGGGTGAGAGTGTGTGAGGGAGATGCGAAGAGATTCACGCGGAATAATGACCTGGAGGGTGGCAGCATGGTCAGCAAGGGCAGCTTCAGTGAAGCCCACATCGATATAGTGGCCCTCCACTGATTCATGGATGGTTGTGTTAATTGGGAATGTCTCTGCGATTGCTGCAAAGTATGAGAAGTAATCCTCTGTATAGAATTCAACAGGGTTATGCCCATAATAAAGGCAAATCGCGTGGGAGAGGGTTGAGCGAGGTAGAGCTTTTTGCGCTCTAGTTTCGGCCCATTTCTTCTTAACATCAGCAATAAACGATACTTCACGGGGATCAGATTTGGGTAGCGTTGGTGCCAGAGGTTTTTGCCATGCCCCAGTGGCTCCTTTGGTACATTTGTGCTTGCTTGGGCTGCAATCATGGGTTGAATGCAAGCTGGTGGTTTGGACAAGTTTTCAGAGTTCCCCTGTTACTGGAATGTTTGAGCAGTTGCTGGTGGCATATTGAATTGAGGGGAAGATTGTTGGGCCTCACTAAATTGGGGAGGCCCATCCAGATTGGAATTAACTCTAGCCAATTGGGAGGAGGGCGATGTTTCATCACCATCCCAATCTATTTGGGTAAATTCAGCCCGAGTATTTGCTGTGATTTCGTGGGAAAACTCACTGGCTGATTGGTGAATTGGTCGTTTTCAGCATATGGAGATAAATTGCCGACTTGAGAAGTGCCAATTATGGGGTTTAAATGGGATGGGTTTGGATTGGAGCTGTTGTGAAGTTCTGAAATCCAAACCATTTGAATCCCCATTGGGAAGAGTAGATTGTTCCAATTTGGTGCTTAGTGAACCAGAATGTGCGGCTAATCCAACCTTACATCCAAGGGTTTGGGGGCCAGGTAGCTGGGTATCGCCCCTCATGGGGGGAGCCAGAAACATGGCATCAGCAATAATAGATGGGGCTGAATTAGCTGACACAATGGGGGAGGTGAATGCCTGGATGGGCTGAGTTGCATTCAACTGAGCAGACGCCATTAAAACAGCGTGGGTGATGGCCTCCTTGGTTGGAGGGGGCCCAGCGGGTTGATGGGAGGTAGCGCACGCAGAGCTGTTGGGCGTGCAGGTTGTAGAAGTGCAATCAAGTGAACTGGGTATTAGTTGAAGTAGCTCCAGGTTGGGGGGTGGTGCCTGCTTTCACGGCCGCTGCTTTAGAGTGGGTGATTCTGGTTAACCCTGAGGTGGGTAACCGGGGGTCGCTTCATTTGGGGGTGGTGCTGGCTCATTTGGCTGAGCCCGCAGGTTCTTTTGTGGGGTTTCCCGCCATATTTGCTAATTATTTTTGTAAATCTCTTTAGTGGAGCTAAATTTCAAGGCTGAATTGATTTTTGAAAAGTGATTAGCAGAAAAATTATCATACATCATTATTAAATTATTATCATACATTATTATTATATTTATTATTATACAATGCATAAGTTTAATAAGTAAACTCCTACACCAAAATTTTATATAGTTTATTATATTTTTTTAATTTTATTATGTTACACCCCTAATTTCCACCCCTTTTGTGGGATGTTCACAAATTAGGTTATCAGATTTGTCATCTGCAACCCCAAAAGCACTTACATATACACTTTTTATTTTATTTGATTTCACCCCTGCACCCTTAATTTCTACCCTTGATGTACCCCCTATAAGGGGATATTTGCAAGTTTATGATAGAATATTGTATTTCCATCTGACCTTAGTAACTGGGCAAAAAAACTTTACTCTCTCATTGCAATCACTAAAAACAACAAATTTTATTTAAGACTAGGTAGTTTGATAAACTCTTCAAGGAGATTAGTGTGCACCCAATGTCAGGTAGAAGTTGGGCTGGCAAAGAAAGGGCACAGGATCGAGCTCCACACTGTTTAAAGTTTGTAAATGCTCCAGCAACACTGGTGGCTTAGATAAAAATAAAAAATTGGCAGTTAGTATTTCCCATATATTTTAGCCTGGCAAGTAAAATGTAACCAGTTCCTCAATACTCTGCATTCTCAGCCCCTGTCATCAATGGAGCATGGGGTTCAAGTTTTCCTGGATATTAATCAAATGGTGCTTTGAGAAAAGTTTTGTGGAGATGTGCACAACCATTTCCTGGCTGCAGTATATGTAGCACCACACTCCATGACCCAAGGTTGGTTAGATCTCAGGTTTGAAACTAAATAAGCAGCAGATGAAGCTGCACAAGTGTGTGGTGGTATACCTCCTGTAACGAATGAAAACATCCCAGTTTTTGAGCACCATCTTGCCTTTGGATTGGTGGATTCAAAATTGGCACTGACAGATTGCCTAATATGAGTTCCCTCGAGGTAAGAGTTTCAACTTGACATACTCACTAATTTAATCTCGGATGTAGGGCAATTTGGGAAAATATGAAAATATGACACAGGTAAGTGAGGGTTTCAACCCCAAAATTAACCTTGTTTTATTTATTAACAAAAATAAACATGCTGACAAATTTATCTCAATGACATAGGGCACCGCGAACAACACAAGAAAAAAACCTGAGTATTCAGCAGATCAGTTCACTGCCAAATCTCAATTTTTTTTGTTATGGATACAAAAAATAGGTTTGTCATGGGATACCAGGTAAGACAAGGCAAGAGCGGCCCTGAGACCACTAGAGAGACCCACGCGAGGGTGGGAAACAAGAAAGAATTCTGAACTGAGTTCAGAATTGCGTGGTCCAAACCTTTTAAGGTCGCCCCTCCAGGGAGCCCCTCCACACTTTTCTTTGTGCCCCAAGGAGCATGAAGAATAGCTCAGGAGGGGCTCATCCCAGCGCCGAGCCCACATGCACCTCAAAACCCCAAAAAGGCGTTTTGACTCAATATTCAGAAATCCGAATTTTGAGTTGAAATGTAACAATCAGTTTGACCTGACCATTACATCACCCCCCACTAAGAAGGAGCCTGTAAGTCCTGGGGAACGTCCTCTGGGCGTCAATCAGGCCATTTTTCTATTCCCAAGCAAGAAGGTACCAAAGGGGATGGTCATACCCCTCGTTACTCAGGGAGATCTCGCTCACATGGTTGACAAGCGCTGAGTAACAGCCCTTCCACTTCAGCTCCCGCTTCCACTACCCACACTTTCCTCAGCAGAATTGTTACGAGGAATCAGTGAAATATGCACTGAGATCACCAAAATGAAATTGATCGCAAGTAATTTGAGTAGCAATCAGCCCAATGCTCGGATTTTAAATGGTCAAAAAGGTATGAAGACCAATCTATTGGCTGGAATGCCTGACGGTTGCAATTTGGTTAACATGACAATCAAAAAAATCTTTCCCCTCCCAAATCCATCGGTAGTCACCCCCAATGGGCAGGTAATAGCATTGGACACCAATGACAAGGTTTCAAAGCTCCCTGTTAGCAAATTGGGCATTGCGCCTGATGCAATGCCACTGACCAAATGAATGGCCCAGCGACTGAGCATGGGTGGGTTGGGCATTCCAAACCTGTTCCCAACCAAATGGGGTCCACCCATACGTGGGGTGGTCTTGGGGGATTCCCGCCGCTCATTGGGTCAAACACCATATGCCAACCATTGGAAATATAGATGAGCTTTGGTTCAGACATTTGAGGTTGAACTGACAGTGACATGACCCATCGCCAAATTTTATGATGTCAGTTCCCAGGGAACTAACCCACCCATTACTGAATAATTCGCCGCTTAGGTCAAACTTGTGGGACCTGATCCTGGCTTGGTTTCCCTCCAAATTGATGACTATCTAATCAGTCAAATTGCACTGAGAAAATTTTTGGTTGATTATTCTTCCTTAAATCTTCCATTAAAAACAACCCTCCCAAAATTCATTTTTTATATGTTGAAAACTAAGCTCCCTTCCAGTTCCATATTCATCAAACCAGCAGCAGTGCCTCTGGCATTCTGGTTTGCCATTTGGGTGCTCAGGCATCTGTACTGGCAGGCCAGTCTAATTCTTACTTGCTGTCCGCCTGACATAATTGACCAACCATTAATCTCTACCATTTCCACCTTTCTTGTAGATATTGGCGCAGCAATGGTCCCTTCTTTCCAACTGAATCAGGCCATAAAGATTATCTCTGCCCACATTAGTCCCATCCCACTCAAAACTCCAAACCCATACCCCATAGTTGCCGCAGCTATTTTGCCCATGTCAGTAGGGTCTGACATCTCAACTTGCAATGAGTTTGCTCCTCCCCAAAGCCCAGTAGTTTCCCAGCTGTCGCCCTTCAAGGGTGGAATTCCCACAGAACCAGAACTGATTGTTGTCAAAAATTAGGAAGAGGCTGAGGTAGAGGCTATCCTGGCATCACGGAAATCATGACATTCCATCCAATATCTTATGGCTTGGAAAGGGTATCTGACCTATGAGAACAGTTAGGTCAAGGCGCATGATTGCACAAATTGCATGGACCTGGTCAAAGTGTTCCACATATCCCACCCAAGGTTTCCCGTTCCCCCAAACAACCTGTGACAGTAATGGCAATCAAGTTACCCAAGGCGTACAAGAATGTGGTTCTTGTAAAGTTTCCCAGTGGTGGGGCCCTTCCCTTGGAAAAAGGAAAGGGTAATGTAAGTCCTGGGGAATATCCTCTGGGCATCAATCGGTCATTTTTCCATTCCTGAGCAAGAAGGTACCAAGGAGAATGGTCATACCCCTCATTACTCAGGGTGATCTCGCTCACATGGTAGACAAGTGCTGGGTAACAGCCCTTCCTCTTTGGATCCCTCTTCCAGTACCCACACTCTCCTTGGCAGAACTGTTATGAAAAATCAGTGAAATCTACACTGAGATTGCTGAAATGAAATTGATCACAACTAATTTGAGTGGCAATCAGCCCAATGCTCAGATTTCAAATGGTCAAAAAGGTATGAAGACCAATTATTGGCTGGAATGCCTGACGGTTGCAATTTGGTTAACATGACAATCAAAAAAATCTTCCCCCTCCCAAATCCATCGGGCATCACCCCCAATGAGCAGGTAATAGCATCAGACACCATTGATGAGGTTTCAAAGCTCCCTGCTGGCAAATTGGGCATTGCGCCTAATGCAATGCCACTGACTGAATGAACAGCCCAGCGACCGAGCATGGGTGGATTGGCATTCTGAACCCATTCCCAACCAAATCGGTCCATCTATAAGTGGGGTGGTCTTGGGGGATTCCCACCGCTTGTCGGGTCAAATGCCATCACGCCAACTGTTGGAAATGTAGCCAAGCTTTGGTTCAGACATTCAAGGTCAAACTGACAGTGACTCAGCCCGCTGCCAAATTTTGAAATGTCAGTTCCCAGGGAACTAACCCACCCATACCTGGATAATTCGCCGCTTAGGTCAAACTTGCGGGACCCAATCCCAGCTTGGTTTCCCTCCAAAATTGATGACTATTTAATCAGTCACATCACACTGAGAAAATTGTTGGTTGATTCTCCTTCCTTAAATCTTCCATTAAAAACAACTCTCCCCAAATTTTAGTTTTTATATGTCAATAATTAAGCTCCCTTCCAGTTCCATATTCATCATACCAGCAGCAGTGCCTCTGGCATTCTGGTTTGCCATTTGGGTGCTCAGGCATCTGTACTTGCAGGACAGTCTAATTCTTACTTGCTGTCCGCCTGACAGAGCCCCCCCACAAGAGCGTGGCCCATAGCTGGAGGTAACCACCACGAGGGCTTCAGCAATTGATATGGAGCCTGAGCCAGACTGCAAAACCCAGTCCACCCAGTGAGGGGAAACACGCCCAACGCGGGGCTGGATGGTTATCCCACACATGGTGGGCTGACTGTGGAGTGAGGGCCCTGATGGGACAGGTCCCTTGGTGCTAATCAGATCCCTGGCTAGAGGGAAGCACCACCAGGATTTTGAACTGATGGTCACTTCAGATCCAGGGTTGGCAATCAGTCACCAGCTCCCCCTGGTGCTGATTACTCAACAACCAGGACCTGAAGCAACCACTGAGATCAGACCAAACTGGGGACCTGGTGGCGTTCTAAAAGCACACAGAGTTCAGAATAATGTAATGGATGAAAACATCCCAGTTTTTGACCACCATCTTGCCTTTGAATCGGTGAATTCAAATTTTGCACTGACCAATTGCCCAATATGAGTTCCCTTGAGGTAGTAGTTTTGACTCGATGTACTCCCTAATTTAACCTTGGATGTAGGGCAATTTAAAAGTGTGAAAAGATGACAACGGTAAATGAGGGTTTTGATCCCAAAAATAACCTTGTTTTAATTATTATTGAAAATAAACATGCTGACAAATTTATCCCAATGACATAGGGCACCGCAAACGACAAAAGGAAAAACCCAGAGTATTCAGCAGATCAGTTTGCTGCCAAATCTCAATTTTTTTGTTATGTATACAAAAAATAGGCTTTCCATGGGATACCAGGTAAGACAAGGCAAGAGCGGCCCTGAGACCACTAGAGAGACCCACGCGAGGGTGAGAACCAAGAAAGAATTCTCAACTGAGTTCGGAATTGTGTGGGCCTGACCTTTTATGGTCGCCCTTCCAGGGAGCCCCTCTGCACTTTTCTTTGTGCCCCAAGGAGCATGAAGAATAACTCAGGAGGGGAACAGCCCAGCGTTGAGCCCGCATGCACCTCAAAACCCCAAAAAGGCGTTTTGACTCAATATTCAGAAATCCGAATTATGAGTTGAAATGTAACAATCAGTTTGACCTGACCATTACAGCTCCCAGATGATCAATGAGTGGTCATGACAAAGTGCACTCAGTTGAGAAAGTCAACCCAAATTTTTGTAACTTTCAACTTTCTCCCACAATAATAAAGTGCACAGTGCTGGAGCTCCACCTCAAGGATGGGCTTAAAAGCTATGGGGAAATTCACTTCTTCAAAATGTAACGCTTTACAGTCATTCTGGACCTATGCATGGGCAAAGTGATTGCTGTGATCACCCCATCCACAGTCATTACAGAAGATTTGACCCAAATCTCCCACACCACAGTTGTGTTTGTTGACAGGCAGGAATCCCACCTGTTTTACATCACAATGGATAGCGCGCCCCCTATCTGCATATTTTGTCACGCTTTTGGCCATAAGGCCCACACCTGCCCCACCAAGGAGGGCATCACAAAGAACGAAATCCTCCCTGACGCAATGGGCAGTGCAGACACCCATTATCAACTGGCTATAGACACTGACGCTGCC
>JAKSZP010007447.1:0-23790 GCA_022478985.1 Massospora cicadina
GGATAACAACAGTTTAGCTTTCTGCCGATTGGAAGCTCCCCTCTATGGCAAACTCAAAACCGCTTGAAAAACCTGTGTATCATCACGGCTAATGAGGGGCATCCTGTCACTTCAGATTTCCTTCTCCTTAACAGCCTTATTTAAGTTATACTCTGCACAGTATAGCTGCTCCATCTTACTGCTCAAGAGGTTGGCAAGTTGGTTGGTGTGGTCACCTACCAGTTGCAGCTGGCGGAAGTCATGGTTGAGCTGCTCAGTAATATTTTTATTCTCTGAAAAAGCATTTTTTGCGCCTGGAGTAAGGTATCAAAAAAAGCTTCAGATCCTCATATTGAGACAATTCAATAAATGGGGGTAGTACCCCATTAAAGCTAGCTGGTTGCGCCATAGGTGCAATGATGAAGTTGTTAATAGTTGATCAATGGGCCCCCTGTAGCAAGAACCGCTGTTAACCTTTGGTGGATATGACTTGTTTCTGCTGAACGTGTTGCAAAGGGTTTATCCCACTGAGCAATGGACAAACGATATAGAGATTGTTGGTCCCCCCAAATAAATGTAATAAACTTTATAAAAATGAGGCACTCGCCTCAGCTACGCTACTTTCAATTTCATTGAGGTACGCCGACCAGGGGAGGGACAGTACTAAATCATAACACTCAAAATGACAAAAAAACCTACTAACCAGGTGGGAAGCAGAAACTGCTAACCCACCATGGCAGAGGGTGAGTAGGGGTCGGGGGGTTGGTTTTCAGAAAGACCTACCTTAATCAAGGGATGTTGATTACAGTACCAGATCAGAGCAGAGAGCCAGGGCGTTGGGGCACCTGCATAGTGGGGGTGGAGGTCAGCGTAGTAAGAGTTTTCCACTTCCTCATCAAGATAATGATGGGAAAGTGTTTCAACAAAAGCTGCGAGGAGAACTTCAGCTTCTTTGCGGGCTTCAGGAAGTTGTGTGAAAAGGGAGATACTGTGGCAGGTGATTTTGGCTGAGGGGTTGAATGAAGCAAGAGTTGCGACATTCATAACAGCAACTTCAGCATCATCGAATAGTTTTGAGATGTCACTGCATGGAGATTCAGGGAAGTCAGGGGGGAAGAAGAGGGTGGGCAGGCCATGCTGGAGCTGAGCCACTGACTGGTTACCGCGGTGTGTAGTTTTGGGCACTGAGGAGAGGCCACCGCAGCTAAGGCGAGCTGGTGGTCACTTTGGAAGGGGGCTGTATTGGGCAGAGGAGCAAAATGGCGAGGGGTAGGGGCTTCATCAAAGTCGGGAAGGAAAAATTCTGCCTGACCATAATCGCCTTGGCAGAGAGGTTGACCTGTATGCTTACTAATGAGGACATTACCTGCTTCTTTAGTCTCAGCCAATAGATCCCATGGATTTTGGTTCACTGGAATAGTGGCGTTCAAATTTGGGTGGGTGGGATTGGGCGAATGGTTGGCTGCTTGGGTGCCAATGGAGTCCAAGCATTGCTCTGATTGGCTGGGGTAGATTTAGGTGGGAGAGTGAGGCTGGAGGTTTTGGGGGGCTTATTTTCCATGTGGGCCCACTGAACGAGATTGGAGGGTGGGAGGGGGCAGCAAAGCGCCCCATACTGAGCCTCCAGAGGGGGGCTCAGAAGCCGCAGCAGCAGACTTGGCCTGAGGGCACACTTTTTTTGCATGGTCGAGGCCAAAGCAGAGGGAACAAATCTGCCTACCATTTTCAACCCTCCCAAAAGAAATGATCAGGCGCTGCAGCCACACTAGCGCGGGGTGGGATTTGTTGGGCTATGGTAGGGTGGTGTGGTATGTTGGTGGCTGTTGCACAAAGAGCAGCAAGGCGCTCCGCACCAGATGGAATGGCAAAGATGAGGTTGGGCTGAGTGCCATAAGCCATGAGCCCCGCGACCAACTGGTCATACAAAACCTGGGGTGGAAGGTGGGATGGGAGATTTTCAAAGGATACCACCAGCGTGGTGTCTGAAGGAAGGCGAGTATGGGTTGTGGGAATGGGGGTTTTTTATAAATTAGAGGAGTTTGTGCTGCCGCTTCAGCATCCTCATCAGTTTGGAACCCAACGTCAAATTAGCCCTTAAAAGGGCGGAAGTCTATAAAGCTAGCTGGCGCAAAGGCCGCAGTGGCTAGGTCAATAATTGCCTTATCGGCATATGGGAACAAATTCCCATAGTTCACTCTGAGGCAATAGCAAATGGCGGAGCGAGGGAGGGCGAGAGGATGGGGGCGAGAAGGGTGGACGCGCGCCAGGTGGAGCGCTAAGTCCCGTGGGGAGACAAAACGGTTGGAAGCAGTGGGCGGGCTGTTTGAGCCCATCTGAACACGCTTACCTGCGGGGCAGAAAACGCTAGGTGGGGGTGCACTGCTGCCCCACACTGGGGTGGCAGGCGGCGGAGCCAAGGACATCAAAGAATAGGTTTGGGCAGACGACTGTGGATAAATAAACTTAAATTTAAAATCGCTCAAAAGTGACTTTGAGCGGTGAAAGAAAGTTTCAGCTACGCTACATTATTTAATATGATATAACCAGCAGACCCTCTCTGCTTTTGCTCTCTATTACTCATACTCCCTTCTTCTTTCTTCCTTTCTTCTCTTCTTCTCTTCTTCTAAAAGCCTCCTTGACTTCTCTCTCCCACTTAACCCTTAACCCTCAGTATTCTTCAAGGGATTTGACATATTTTGCTTAGTCAATCTCTGTTTGCTATCAATGTAGAGTTCGTTCAATCATAAAGGCTTCAACGTAATTTTCTCAATTACTGAACCCTAATCGATTTGATTGATTCACCTTACATGGCTCTAACCTATTACTCGCCCTCAGAGCTCGCTTCACATCTAATTTATGATTTTCCAGAACTTTAGCTTATTGTCCAGTCATATTGAAATCTCACCAAGGAGTACTCAACAGTGCAAGCATATTCGCTTTTTATTGAGCTTTTAATTGGTCAGAATCAGAGGGACCTTGTAATCAAGCAGGGAGGGATATCCCTGCTTCAAGTTAGTAACACCTTCATATTTGAGCATAAACTGGGTCCCAATGAGTAGATTGTAGTATTATTGGTCAAGGCTACCGCTGGGGCCAACAAGATGAGCTTTCTTAAAATGAATGGGCAAAGAAGAGCATGCCCTCAATAGCGTGGGTCTTATTTGGGCCTTCAGTTCCAAATTCTTGGTTTTAGTCAAGGTCAGGGGCCAGCTTATTTTTTAATGAGTTTGTTGACACAACGTTCACTGGGGCTAAGTGTTAAGAATAGCCCTAACCCGCACTCCATTAACAATAACCCCCACTTTAGTTATGATTCCACCCAAGTTGGGAGAGAGTGCGAGGACCTCTTTTAGATGTAGAGTAGAGGCAAGTCATTTGACAGTTTCAGTGTAATTTCTTGGATAGACTGCAGGGTGTGCACACTCTAGGTGGATTGAATTAGTGAGGCGATGAGCTGGTCAGCTTCACTAGCAGTGTCAATAACCTCCAGACCCCTCATCACTTGATGAAGATAAGTTCAACAGGGTATCCTAGCCATATTTACTCTCTCAGGGTTCAATCTGTCAGGGACCTCCACTTCACCTGGGGCTTCTAAAACGTAATGGCCCACATCTTCACAACCCCCTTCAGTTTGTCATCAGAGAGTTTATCAATACATTTCAGAGAGTTCATAGGGTGTAGCGTAGGCTCAGGGCTTCTCTTATGGAAAGATAGGCTCTGGGGTTGCTCCTTCACCATATTAACTTTTGGAGGATGTGATGGAATTATAATGGCTTTAACTTTGGCTGTAGATGGGACAGGTTTGGGTTGTTCCATGGCCACAGGTTTTTGGTGAAGTACAGCTGGAGGAGATGCCAATAGGGATAGAGATAGTGCCTTAGTGGGACATGACACTTCAGACACTTTGGAAGACTTTTCTGAAGAAGGAGGGGAGCAAAGAAAGGTGATAGCTAACTTTGTCAGCTGAGCTTTGAAAGCAGAAGATGAAGGAAGTGCTTCCCTGTCACTGCTAGTATATTCCACATATCTTTACATAGGGCGGAGCTCCTTGTGGTGGCATCTTTTTGGGAGTAGATTTTAAAGGGTAAACAGCCATAGAAGAGGATGGAGAAGTTATAGGAGATGTTTGCATCAGAGCTCCTTGCATTTTATCATGTCTGTAAGTCAACCACCACTAATAAAGCATTCTTGATATCCCATATATTTTAATGGAACGCTTGATGGAAGAGATATGCATCTCCAAAGAGGGATGAGGCACCAATCCAGCTAAAGCAGCAGCAATAGCATCAAGTGAGAGCATTCTGGCAAGCAACAAAAGTTGAGCTTAACTATAAAAGCGCTCAACAAAAGATGTGATCAATTCTCCCTCTTTCAGGATAAGGCACATAAAGGCCTGCTTTTGCCGTTGTAAACTCTGTAGGGAGCCAAATTCTTCAATAAGCATTTGTTTAACCTCTGCCCAGGTGCTAAGGTTGGACATATTGCAACCATTATCTCTTGATCTACATGACTTAAGCTGGGAAGGAAACACTTAGTTTTTTGATGGTCAGTCACTCCTTCCATCACTGATTCATAAAACAAACAGGAAGGAGGCAATACTACCTTCACCTGGGTTGAAACTGTCTCAGAGCAGAGGTTTGAGAATAATAGGGGAGGCCTCATAAGGGCCTTCTGGGATCCGCAAAAGGAGGCCACAATTAATATTTTAAAATGGAATATTTTACTTTCTATTTAAAGTATAAAATAATACTTGTTTTTGGTTTTTTATGTTTTTTATTAAACAGGCAGGGCAAAACCAGAAAAGGTCCCCTTGTCAATACTAGCTTTTCCTATTTAAACTAGTTTGAATTTTGAGACCATCAATATTTGAGGCAAAAGAATGCAAAGCTCAGTCTCCCATATTAGGGAATATAGGCTTTCAGCCTATCAGAATGAAGATAAAAAAATTTTAGAGGTAAAACCAACCCATGTGGTAACAATTTGATGAATTGTATCCAATCACCAGCGAGTAAAATCTTTTCACCTCAGTGGTGGTCTGACTCAGATAGTAATGATTGGCTAATGTTTGCCCTATCATCCTTGAGTAAAATCTTTGCACCTTGATGGTGGTTAGATTTGGATGATGATGATGATTGGTTCACTCATACCCAATCATTGACAAGTAAATTCTTCTTGCCTTGCAAAGGTTCCGATCCATGCGATTATATACTCCTCGTATTTGGCTGAGGAGTCGGAGAATTTCTATTATTAGTATTTACCGTTTTGAGCCAATTTCTATGATAAATCATATTATTCCGGTTGTTAGGATTCCACTGAGAATCCATTAGGGTTTTTTCATTGTGGGTACTCATATTGTCAATATCCACAATATTATTTAAAAATTTGGCAGGTGATGGGCCAATCATAAGAGCAGAATCTGGAACACTAATACCTCCAACATTCTTTTCCTTAGATCGGAAAGGAGAATGTCTGACATTGTCCCCCTCAAGAATGTTGGTAGGGGTGTTGCAGTTATGATAGGGTAGTACCTTTTCATCCACTTGAATGGTAGGAAGGGGGATGCAGAGCTTATTGGCAACCTGCCTTTTTTTGTCATGGGTTTTTTGGGGTTAGTATACATGCAGGAGGACTCCTTTTTGTTGGGTTCGTTATTGGCTAAAACTAGAGGTACTTCATAATTGAGCAATGATAAGAACCCTTGCTTCATATTGATGATACCTTTATATTTGATCATGAACTGTGTACCTATAAGCATAACATAATCATTGTTGTCTAAAGCCACTGTGGGGGCTGATAGGATAAGCTTCCCAATATGAATGGAAAGGGACGAGTAAGCACCCAGTGCATGGGTGTGGTTGGGACCAGCAGTTCCATAGTCTTGGTTGTACTCCAAGTCAGGTGCAAGTTTGATTTTTTATCAACCTGGAGTTGATTACGTTTACCGGGGAGCCTGTATCCAGAATGGCCGTCAACTGAACTTTTTTTATGACCACTTCAACCTTTGTGAGTATCCCCCCAAAAGTAGGTGACAGCGCTAAGACCTCCTTGAGATGGAAATTGGAGGTTAATTTGCTTGCAGTATCAGGGTAATTTTTTGGATAGATTGCATGGTATGGCCATGCTGGATAGGGCGGATAAGGTGAGACATCACCTCATCGGCGTCGCTGGTGGTATCAATGACAATCAGCTCCCCTAAAACTTGGCAGAAATATGTCTCTTCAGGTATGGTGGCCTCATCTACTCCTCCAGCATTCAAGCGATTGGGGACTTCCACTTCAGCAGGTGCCCCTACAACATAATAGCCAACCTCAACCATATCCCCCTCAGAATCATCCCCTGGGGTATTTGTAATATGAGGTAGTGGCATAAGTTGATTAAGTGAGTTAGGCACATTAGGTTTGTCAGCAATAGGGGTGCCTTTCCCTATGCTGATATTTCTTTTCCCTGCTCCTGTTCCTCAACGTCAGCTTTCTTTTTCCAGCACATAGCCTCCAAGTGGCTGACTTTGTCGCAGTATTTGCACTGAGGGCGTTCAGGACATTTGGGTTTGGGGTTTTGCTCTTTAGGGCCCATTATCTGAAGGGGCTCCTTCTTGTCTTCAATAGCTAGGGCTCGAGGCATAAGCTTTGAATCCTCGATGGTTAAAATGTGAGGACGAGATACTGCTCCACGTGGGATTTCAGGCTTGTGGAAATCAGCAACATCTATTAACGCTTCTTTGATGTCTTGAATGGTATGAAAATAGCGTTTTACGGAGGTGATGTGCATCACTAGCGATGGTTAAGAAGCCACTCCAGTCAAAATGGCAGCTATAGCATCATCCAAAGTCATCATCTTTGAAGTTGACAATGTCTGGGCTTCCAAATAGAATCGTTCCGTGAAAGCAGCCACTGACTCCCCTTTTCTAATGCTCATATGCATAAAGGCTTGTTTTTTCATGCTTAAAGCCTTTTTTGAGCTGAACATGTTTATGAGAGCCTCTTTAACCTCAGACCAGGTGCTAAGAGCATCCATATGTGGGACCATCACCTCTTGTGCCATGTGGCCCAAACAGGAAAGAATGTGCTTAGCCTTCTGTCAATCAGTCGCCCCTTCCATAGCTGCTTCATAAACGTATAAAAACGAAGCAATGCTACCCTCACCGGGTACAAACTTGTCTTTGAACGTTGGTTTGAATAAACTAGATTCACCCCTGGTAAGGGTATGAATAGCTGGAGCTTCTGCTTCTGAGGTTTCAGAGTGGTAGCTTAACTGATCAAAAGCCCACAAGAGACAATCGAACTGGTCATGAATGGCTTCAAGCTGGGTTTCCAGGTTGGAGAGGGCTTCTAGGGGCCCGGATTCACATAGTCTCAATTGTTCTTTAATTCCTGATTTTTGAGTTTTAGGATCTTCCACTCAGTTCTCCATTGCAGAGACTTGGAAATGGAGTTGGGATACTATTGAGCTTAGGTTTAATTGTGCAGTTTCCACGGCTTTCACGTGGTTCTTCAGCTCTTTTTTCATTTGGTTACACCCTTCATAGTCATGAGAGTGAGAGCTTGGGCTTTGTACTCCATCATTTATCTGCTCATACTTCTGCTCGACCTTTGTTAATTGACTATATACTTCCTTCAACAGCCCAGGGCTTTCCAGAGAAGCTTTCATCCTTGTTGCTTCAATTTCACATTCAGTCAGGCGATGTGCCAAATATTTGGTATTTCCCAATGAAGCTTTGAGAGCTAGCTCCTTTTCTAGCTGAACAACCTTGGCTGCGAGGGTGGTGGTGGTGCTAGATGGTTCAAGCGACAGATGACATTCAAGCTCATCCACATGTGAGAAGGCTTGAATTAACTGCCACTCCACTACAGCCATATGCTGTTCATATTCCTCTTGGAGGATGGAGTCAGGCGCTGATAAGTCACAATGTGGTTGCTCGATTTGCTCTTCAAATTCTTTAGCAAACTCCTCCAACATTGAGTGTGTGTTAGCGGAGGAGGCATTCAGTTCATCCCTAAAGATCTTCATGGTCTCCTCAATATACTTTATAATCCCAGTGTCCATGGTAGCAAATCAATCATGTATCTGAATGATGAAGTTTCAATTGGCTTCCACTCCAGATCTAACTGCTCCAAGATGTTCAGAGGTCAGTTGATACAACTTGTCATAGGCTAAATTCAGAGCTGCATGGGTATCTCAGTGTCAATGAAGCTCTTCATGATGGCCGGCTAAGAGATACATCATATGGACCAAGGCAGGATGAGCGAACTTGCATACATAGGTGGTCAAATTTGTAAGCTGACCATAGGTTTCTGGGAGGACACTAGTCTCATAGAGAAACAAGTGGCGTTCCTCTACCAACGACGCTCACTCACGAGATGCAATGTTGCCAGGATTAAGGATGCCATGAGTAAGATCTCTCACAGCTTCAGTGGCTGGCCAAGTGATGCAATGAGACTCAGGTATTAATATAGGTTCAAATTGTTGTTCTTCAAATATTAGAGCAGTAGGACTATCCATGTGATCATCTTCTTCAGTTTTTCCCTATTCTGCACCCAATGGGTGACACTTTCCATTTTTTATTAATACTTATCAAATTATTCAGGGGACTTGACCCCCGCGTTGGGCTCCAATTTGTGGGATCTGCAAAAGTAGGCCACAAATAATATTTTAAAATGGAATATTTTACTTTCTATTTAAAGTATAAAATAATACTTGTTTTTTGGTTTTTTTATGTTTTTTATTAAACAGGCAGGGCAAAACCAGAAAAGGTCCCCTTGTCAATACTAGCTTTTCCTACTTAAACTAGTTCAAATTTTGAGACCATTGATATTTGAGGCAAAAGAATACAAAGCTCAGTCTTCCATATTAGGGAATATAGGCTTTCAGCCTATCAGAACAAAGATAAAAATTTTTTAGAGGTAAAACTGACCTATGTGGTAATGATTTGATGAATCATATCCAATCACCAGTGAGTAAAATTTTTTCACCTTGGTGGTGGTCTGAACTCAGATGGTAATAATTGGCAAATGCTTGCCCTATCATCCTCGAGTAAAATCTTTGCACCTCAATGGTGGTTAGATTCAGATGATGATGATTGGTTCACTCACACCCAATCATCAACAAGTAAATTCTTCTTGCCTTGCAAAGGTTCTGATCCATGCAATTTTATACTTCTCATATTTGACCAAGGAGTCAGAGAATTTCTATTATTAGTATTTACCATTTTAAGCCAATTTTTATAATAAATTATATTATTCCAGTTGTTAGGATTCCACTGAGAATCCATTAGGGTTTTTTTATTGTGGGTACTCATATTGTCAATATCCACAATATTATTTAAAAATTTTGCAGGTGATGGGCCAATCATAAGAGCAGAATCTGGAACACTAATACCTCCAACATTCTTTTCCTTAGATTGGAATGGAGAATGTCCAACAGGCCTAGAGAAGAGTGCTGCCAAGCCTTTTGAGGGGAGATAAAGCACTGGCTAGTTGTTGCTCTGAAGCAGCTAGCCTTGGTTCTGGCACAGGTGTCATTTTTAAATAGGACTTTTTGTGGTGTACAGGGCCCCCTGTATTGAGTATCACTTGTTGGATTTTAGGCATTTAATGAGCTCACTGGTATATTTTGTACCTAAATTACAACAATTCTTCAGGTTGACACCACTTAAATTAAAAATAAACAAGCACTTTATAATTGAAAAAACCTGGATTCTATATATTTTTATCAGTTACAGTGAGGGGATTAAAAGCAAACCCTGTTATGATCTCACTGCTTAGTAAATAAATTAACTCAGGGCTTGGACCAAGCTGGGCATCAATTTGATATTAGCTTTAAGCCTATTTAGGAAATTGGGTGTTCAACCTATTGGAGCTCTCAAAACTTGGCTTGCTTTAATGGAATAGCTGGTGGAAAGTTGTGAGTAGGTAGGACCAATATGTTAAGCAAGAATTTGATATAGCTGAACTAACCACTATGGGGGAAATTTTTTACATATGTTGGGACACCCTCTGAGGCTGTAAAAGAGGGTGGTCCCCACATAGTGGTTTAACTAAAATATAATGGAATGGGGAGGAACCTTGGATGGACTCCCCTGATTCTGTTACAGGGTCAGTGCAATTCAACTGCCCAAACTTGTGATATTTGCCTAAGAAGAATTAATAAAAGTGTTACCCCAATTTGAGGGGTTCCACCAAGAATTAACTAGGGTCTTTTGGCTTGTCCTTTCATTATTTACCTCCAAAATGCTCATCTCACAATATAAACTTATAATTATCTGACACCATACTAATTATCTGAGATGCATCAAATTTAATACATTTTAATAAAATGAACCTAATGAGGTTTAGATCATATTTTCTAGCTAAATTTATTAGTTAATTTGAAAAACTAGACTATACCTGCAAAGTCAAAACTGCAAATCAGTTTAGTTTTTAACCCTCGATGTCTTTCAATCACTTACCATGCGATTTGAAAGGCTCTTGTAATGCAATAAATTATATCTTATATTCTAAAATAATTGCCAACCAGCATCTATGGTTAGTTCCCTTTTAAAATCTATTTGATATCATCTTTTATCATCACAAAGTATAAGCCTCAGATAAAACTTTTTGTATAAGGGTTGATGTTTTTCCAACATAACAATGCTCTATATGCTTATAAAAAGTCTCAACAAGTCTTTTTGTATGCTGATCAATTTAGATACTGAGCAGAGCAGAACGGCTAGTTGGGAGCTATCCCTGCTACTGCTCCAAGCATAGGGTTCAAATATCCTCGTAACTAGATTCTACTTACATGCCTAGTATAAATCTCGCATTAAGCTTGACTTATCTAACCTTTGGGTTTAGGACATTTTCAAAAGGCGCCATAAAATTTAAGTGGTAAATCTTTGACTTTTTATTGAGAAGTCGTGCAAAGTTAAAAATTAGTCTTTACATTTTCAAAAGCTAATCAAGTAGAAAACAAGGTATTTAAACTTCATAGTTTAAGCTTTTACAAACTTTACTTCACTTTTAAAGCAAACTTGCAACCCACATCTTCTAAACTAAGCAATATATCAGCTAATCAAATAGAATTAGAGTCGTACCGATTTAGAAACGATTATAAGTTTTAAAAGAGCCCGAATTTCATTAATGGATTCCCTACTCGAGAAATATATCAAGTAAATAAAGCTATGATTATTTACCGCCTGTATTAACTTTTAAAATATGTCAATTTCCTCAGCAGAAAAATAAAATTCATTAGGAACATCTGGCTTTAAACCAAGCTAGTTTTATTCTTGATTTAAAAAAGTGGTGTTTTACAATGACTCATGTAATAAATAGTTTAATTAGGAGTATATTTAAAATGTCAAATAGAAATCAGACGATATAAAAATGAATTGATTAAACAGGTAATTGTCGCCTCTACTTACGAGAACTAAGATATTAATTACACAAGCTTTTAATCAGCTACCTAGAAGCATATAATCCCAAACTGTGTACAAAAAGCGATGAAAGAGGTTTTAAATACCCTAAGTAGATGGTATTTTGTGCGGCAGCAGGAAGAATTGCTAATAAATTAATGCCTATACCTAAAATCACCTTATTGAGCTCAGTAATGCTAAGGTTAAAACTTTGAAATAATAACAACAAAATAATTTGATGTCAGTCTCCAAGCCTACGTCCGCGTCCAGGAAAAGTTGATGTAGCTACGGTATTTTGCTGGCTACTGCTTTGAGAGATTAAACTTGATTGACTCAGGAAAAACGGTATTTGAAATCCACTAAAACAGTGATTATTGTAAAAATTGCTTTAGTTAAATACCGCCTAGGATTCGTTTGAGATCCCGAATTTGAAGTGCTAGGCAAGTTTGAGTACGGTAGATCGGTAGGTTCGTTTGCAACAAACCCTCTCTCACTGTGAGCTACAAACCGAGAGGGAAAAACTCGCCTAAGAATTGAAACAATATACATATCCTCAAATCTTTGAATAACATTCTCCGAAGGACTAAATATAGCCAAGAAATCATATGCATCTAAAATAATTAATTCTCTCAAAAAGACTCTTACATAAATATCCCATCAGAAGGCCAAAAAATTGCATCGTAATGGTGGCCCTTGGAAAGAAGAAGGACATAATTAAGAACAGAACAATAGGGTACAAAGTTGGAGTAACATTACAGGATGCAAAAGGACTAAAATAAGTAAGTCAAAAATAATATCCACTAGAGTCGTATACTTACTTTGAGTATGGTGCATCTTTAACTTGACAAACCAAAAGCGAAAAAAAGATATTCCCTTCATCTACAACTGCTGGTAGAGCATTCGTGCTTGCTAGTGCAAATGATGCCAGGAAAGTATATAGAAGTGCGGGAACAAGGACGAAGAACGAGTTAAAAAAATAAAAGTATTTCACGGACCCCAGCCTTTTTTCAACTTGGCTGCTGAGATGAAGTGTAACTAGTAAATGGATGAGGACTTGAAGTAAACCGCTTTGAGGATAAATATATGTCAAAAGACGCCAAGCTAGAAAAAGTAAAGAAAGCTAAACAGTAAAGTTTACCTTGAAAGTCATTTAAGACTTTACCGGGAGAAAGATAAAATGTCCTAATGAAAAAGTCTCCCAAAGTCCTTGAAATGTTAAAGGTGTAAATTTTGAGAGTATGTCGATTAAAAGTCCCAATATAAAAAGACCAATAACAGCGAAAGCAAAAAAGAAGGTTACAATTGGCATTGTTTTTATAAAAGAAACAAACGCTCTTTTGACATCTGAAACTAGAGCTTGTGCACTTAAACTAATAGGCTGATCGCTTTCATGTTGAGGATTGTTCCATGGGTTAATTAAAGGCTGAGAATTCACAGCGCTCATTGAAAGCTTGACTGACGGATTAAATCTTTAAAAGTGACCCTAAGTTGCCAGAGAGCTAACCCATAAACTTGCACTAATCATTCTACAAGAGCTTTTGGATCCACACTTGATATCCAATAATGTTGGAAGGTTTGTACAAGAGCTTTCTAATCGCACATTTATTGTTTCAAGATATTTCTCATTGTATAATCCTTTTCCCCGACTTCCTAATTTGCAGACAACCAAATGCCCCCACTTGATCCCTCATTATTAAGTCCAAATTATGTTTTCATGTGACAAAGTTTAGTGCCGGACTTTTGATAGCCACCAATCATTATTTGTTTTATTTCATTCGAGGTGGGCCGACCTGGGGACAATACCGCACAGATTAAGGGAATCGAATTAATGGGAAAGGAAGATAAAATCCGGAAATCCTCCATGTGTGGCGTATGATAGGCCAGGAACTCCATGAGCCGCCTTGCTATTCGCTATCTCGGTTCGGGGCATTGGTACGCAATGTCAACACAGTCATAATTGTCCCCTCCCAAAGTTCATCTACTGGGGTTCGAACTCAGGGAGGCATTGGTAGTGAGTCCATATTCTACTGCTGGGGTATCCTCCCCTCCGATCATTAATTTGTCATTGGTTTATTCTTATTAATTTTTGGTTTCCAGACCAGATCCTTCTAGATCTTAGTTTTTTGTAGAAAGCAAGTATAAAATATTTACTTCCTATTATAAAAGTGTTCAAGAATTTAATCTTCAGCTATATTTACAGTTTGGTTTTTCTAAATTCCTTCAGCCCACCTACCAAAAGAGAATCAGTTTATTACTTCTAGTATCAGCAAATGTATGCTCTTGCGCCAAGGCTGTTATTACATACTAGCCAATTTACCCAGCGTTGTTTGGGTTGATAATTTATTATACCCATAACCCATCCCTGTTATGGTATATGAAGCTCAACAATCAAATTTTATTCAGCTCCTTTAAAATCGAACAATTCTAATCATTTATTTTACACTTTTATACTAAGAATATCAAGAAAGCAGAGTTACACGTATTGCTCGGGTTCATGAGCTCCACTAACATAGCCTAAAGGCTGTGCAGTACTATGTTTGAGCCACTCAGCCTAACAGCTCCATTGTTGCCCTCGTGGCTGGTGAGCTGGTTATCCTAAATTAATTAATACTCCACTTAAAACTGACTGATTTTTGTTTAGTTTTGGGTGAACAATTTGGTTCCTTATTCAATACTATTTGCCAATTCTCACCCACTCACCCAAATTGATTGAACCTATCAGACTCAATTAGTTTCAGATTCGATAATATTTAGCACTTCTCACCCACTTACCCAAATAGATTAAACCTATCAGATTCGAAGGTTTCAGATGTTAGTCAGTCAGTATGTCAGTCAGTGAATGTGTCTTATCAAGTTGACTAGCGGAGTTACCCAGCATTGCTAGGGTTTACTTATTATCAAAAAATTTGAACTGATCAATGTAGTTCTATATTATAGACTAGCGGAGTTAACCATGCTTCACTATGGTATCTATAGAATTTCAGATGATTCAAATCAATTAATTTAAATTTACATAATAGTTTTGGGCACCGCTAGTGCCAAAAAATAAAAAATTATAATATAGTTTAAACTCTCAGCCATAACAATATAGCAAATACTATCAAAACATATAGGATATTCACTTGTTATATATAAAACTTTTTATTTTACTTTAGATTTTCAAAAAATAGTGCTCACCTATATCACATAAGGAACCTTGTTGGAGACACCTCCAAGATGACCAGAATAACTTTGGATCAAGAGTTGATATCTTGGTCAAATGATATGATAAAATCCACGTTGGGGATTTCCGATTCTTCAATTGACTGATGTAAGACTCTTCAGAGTTATTGGCCTCCTATGACAGATGAAACCAAGCAATCCAAAATAACCAAGCAGTTTGAAGGGGCTGGGCCCTCATTAAGAAGGTTGATCAAATCTAATAAGCACTCTAACAGATCTGACCATCATAATTATTTTAATAATAATGATAATCAGCAATATTGGTCATCTGTTAGGAAAGATCTTAACTCAAGTGCATCAAGGAAATCCTCATGTAAACCCACTAAATCTTCCCCTATAAATATCTCTAATTTTTAATTAATAAAGTACTAATAATCTTGTCTCATGTAGCTTAATTTTGGTCTATCTTCTTACTAAGTTCAGTACTTCTGATTGGAATTTACTATTGCAATGGAACTAATAACTTCATTGTAATTGACTCAATCTTCGCTAGAGCCACAAAACTAATACTTTTGTAGCCTTTGTAGCACCTGCTTATAGAATTTCTCACAAAATTCTAATACTGGTGCTCCCTGCCAGGTCTGCTTCTGAAGCTACCTGGTGAAAATATACTTTCACACTGATGAATATGTATAGTGAAGAGAGCCCCTCTTCTGAGAAATCTATGAGTATTATCTGATGGGTACACTCCAACAGGCAGGATCTGCCTTCTGCTACTACCAATAATCTGTAATTTCAAGCTTCTATGGACTTGGCCATTGAAGGACCAGACCAAAATAATTATCAGATTCAAGCCACAAATGTAGAGGAGACTGTCAAAGGCTTGATACGGGGAGCTATTCAACCTGATGCTCACCCTAATCATGACCAAGCATCTAAAGTTGCTGAAAACATGATGAACTTATACAACTGAGCAGTGTTATAGCCTACCAAAGTGAGCTTGGCTAGGACTGAGCAGTACCTCTGGCATTATGTCTATCCTGCTATTCACCATGTAATCCAGATTTTAGGGTTGCATCATCTTAAAATCCAGCACCAGTTGACTCTGGCCCAACAATTTCACTCTCAGCTATCCTTGTTCTATGAGACAGCATCTAACTTTGGAAGGGATAATTGGGAAGCTATTCTCAATAATTGACAAGAAATTAATAATATCCATAACCAGTTGGTGAGCATTGATAATAGAGTTGTGGGATACATTGGACAAGAAGTATCTCAACAAGTTAGTGATGTCACCAATCCTATTCACCACCGTATCACTTCCCTGGAGGCTGAAATCTCAATCCAAATGGACCAATTGAGGGTCAAGCATGATAAGCACTTTGGTGAGCTTAACGAGTTAGCCCAACATCTTGTTCAACTGGTGAGTAATGTCAGTGAAGGTGTATCTGGCCCTGTTGGTCCTCCTGGACTGCTGGGACCACCTAGCTCCCCATTAGTAATACTGGAACCTCCCAGTAAATGTGGTCCTTCTGGTTTGGTGGGTCAACAAGGGCTACCAGGACCAGCAGGTTGAGATGGATTACAAGGACCTCCGGGACCTCCAGGTCCCCCTGGTTCCTCATTTCTAATGGCTGATCCCAAACATTCAAATCTATTAGCTTCACGAGTTCAAGTGTTGGAAACTCAAATTTGAGCCCTAGCTCAAGGATGTTTCTTATCCTTGGAAGGGCTTCTGACCAACTCGGACTACTCCTTAATCAACTTATTGGATGGTATTGAGAATGCGCATCATCTATGTGATGTAATTCAAACTATGCAAGATATCCAGTTCACTATGTTGACCACATCCATTGACCAGTTAACTGCCAAATGTGAAGTATTTAAGGCCAAGCAAGCTGTGATGATTACTGCGATTTCTAATTTAAACTGAGCGCCTACAAATGACCATCTTAGTCAATGGGTTCAAAATCTACAAGATGAATCGAACCACTTAAGACAACAGGTTGATTGAGTTCCACCTTCTACCCAATTTATAGAGTCTGAACCCTCCGAGGCTGAGCCAGTCAGGGTATCAGGTGTACATGTCTTAAGTACAGAAAACGCCCTTTTCAAACTTACCTTTAAGGATAAGTTTGAACCGGGTGAAGGAAGCATCCATTCTTTTTTTCATGTATAAAAGCGCCATGGATGGGGCTACTGATCAACAGAAGTTCCATCATATTACCTCTTGCCTAAGCCAGTTTGCACAAGAAATTATAGTTCCTCATCTCAAGGTCTGTACTACTTGGGCTCAAGTGAAAACCGCCCTCATTAAGAAATTTGGGAGTGACATAATCCCTGCCAACCAAAAGTAGGCCTTTATAAATATTCAAATCAAATGAGGAGAGTCTATCCAGAAGTTCACCAAGCAATCCTACCATGAGGCCCAGACACTTGTCACTTGTAACTGGATCACCATTGATGATGCTATATTGGCTGTACTGAGTGTGTTCACTTCTCATACTCAGTTACTATTACATTTGAAGTCCCTAAAATGGAATTTCAACTCTATTATCAACATCAAGGAAGCACTTATGGAGATTCCCAATGGGGTGGTACATCTGAACTCCTCTAATAACCCTCATACTTACATCCATGTAATGCCACCTAAACCCAAGTCCAAACTGAAGAAGGAGCCGTGCACTTATTGTGGTCTTGTGGGTCATGTGGTATCTCAATGTTGGAAGAAGCAAGCTGAGGAGTCAATAAAAGAGGAGTCAGCATAAGGCATGAGGCTCCCTGTGCTGACCTACCTCAGGTGCCTCAGTTGAAAACTATTGATTTTTCTACCAATTGTTATGTGGTATCCACTCCTGATGAGCTTGATATCCCAGATGAACTATCCAACAAAGACACTATTTCTGTTTATGCTTCTTCTTCTTCTAATTCTATTCAATCAATTAATCCCTCGGTGTTTTCTATCCCAAACTTTGGCACTGATGTGACCTGGGTGAAAGTCATTGTGCATAAGATAAAAGTTTTGGCTATCATTGATACGGGATCACCCATCAATGTACTCTCATCCAAACTTATGAAGAAGATCAAATTGGCGCCGGACTTGAACCATTCCCAAGACTATGGAACCTCTGGACCTTCCTACACTAAATTAATAGGAGCCTATTCCTCTCTTCCAATGCACTTTGGGAAGCTGGTTGTGTCAGCCCCTGCAGTGGTATTGGATAACAACTGCTACGATCTGCTGTTGGAAACTAAGGTTCTCACCAATTTTAATATAATCATCAGTCTTAAGGACAAATACCTTTCTTTAATCGGGTACCAAGTACCTCTAATTTTACATGATGTTCCCAGTACCAAGGGCAAACTTAAGCAACGTGTCTGCTTACTGGAATTCCCCACCTCTATCTCATGTCTCAAATACCAAATACTGGGTCCAAGGACTATACTTCCACCTCCTTCAGTTTGTGCCACTGAAGGAATGCCACTATATTCTAACTCTCTGTTTACCATTCCCCCTAAAGCTCAAGTCATCATTGATATGGGAGTTCAAGTATTTGTACCCAGTGATCATGTGTTAGAGATCTTCAGTAATCAAAACCCTTCTCATTTGGAGGCTTTACCTTGCCCTGGTATACTTGATCCTGCCTATGATGGGACTGTTTTAGTTCTATTGGCTAATCTCACCTCTCAACCTATGCAATTGAATCACAATAATCCCATCGCCTATGTGAGGCCTTCTCCTGTGAGTGACTTATTGTCTGTCTCAGGATGTGGAGATTTATGCAAATTTGGGCTGAAATATCCCCCTATCGTTGCTAGAATTGACATCAAATTTGGGGATTTTCTTACTTCAGAACAACAGCTGGAAGCTGAGGCTCTGATTGAAGAATATGCGGATATCTTTGCCCAAGGTCCTGGAGATTTTGGACTAATGAAAGAGGTACAGCATCAGGTTAAAACTGGGGATACTCCCCTATCTGAGCTCGACCATATCGCAAGTCCAAAGTTGAGGAGGCTCAGGTTTCAGTAGAGCTGAAACAATTTCTCGATGCTGGACTATTAACGCCTTCTAAAAGTCCCTGGGCTTCCCCTCTACTACTCATCTGAAAGAAAGATGGGGGCCACCGAGTAGTTGTGGACTATCATCGACTCAATGCTATTACTCAGAAGGATTCTTATCCTCTTCATTGTATAGATAATTCCTTGAGGCTATTGTCTGGGTCCCAATATTTCTCAGCTATAGACTTTGCAAGCGGTTATTGGCAGATTGATCTTGCACCAGAAGACCATCAAAAATGTGCTTTAATTTCTAGTGAGGGGCTATTTGAGCCCACTTGTATGCCGCAGGGGCTTTGTAATGCCCTGCTATGTTTCAACGAGCCATGGATGGCTTGCTTGAGGATTTGAAGCTTTCTTGTGTTTTAGTTTATCTAAATGATGTTGCTGTTTTTTCATGCACTTTTAACGAGCATTTGGCTCATTTGAAGGAAGTTTTTGGCTGACTGCGTCATGCCTCACCTAAGCTTAAACCATCAAAGTGTGCCTTTTTAAGACTGAGATGGAATTTTTAGGGCATAAGGTTAATTGTGAGGGCATTTTACCCTTATCTAATAAGGTACAAGCTATTTTGAACATGCCTGTTCCCAAAAGCTTGCATGATATTCAAGTGTTTTTAGGGATGGTTGGTTATTACTAACAGTTCATTACCCATTTTGCAGGGATTGCAGAGCCACTAGTTTACCTTTTGCATAAGGAAGTCCCCTTTGTATGGGAAGAATCTCAGCAGCAATCCTTTAATCTGTTGCGCCAAGCTTTGATGAGTGCACCCATCTTATCCCATCCTGACTTTTCAAAACCCTTTATACTATTTACTGATGCCAGTGATATTGCTATTGGAGCCATTCTGGCTCAACATGATACCAATCTGGTCAATCACCCCATCACATACTATAGTAAAACTCTTTCTAAGGCTGAACGCAATTATAGCGTTACTTAGAGAGAATGCCTCGCTGTTTTGGCCGCTATCAAGCATTTCCGCCCTTATCTATATGGCAAGCATTTCACCATTGTGATGGATCACGCTTCCCTGAAGTGGTTGCAGCAAATGAAGGATCCTGATGGGCGCTTAACCAGATAGGCTTTGAAGCTCCAAAATTACAATTTTATCATTTAACATCGCGCTGGGGCTATACATCAAAGCGCTGATGGCCTTTCTTGATTGCTTATCTTAATGTTATTCTCTGCAGAGGAGGATCACATTTATGACCTGATCGGTAGACCTGAGCTCTGGTTACGTGAATCTAAGGATGTTGTCTTGAAGTTACAATCCTTAACCAAAGACACTCAGGTCAAAGATGGATCATTATATAAAAGGTCAGGATCTAAGTGGTTGCCCTTTATTTGTCCCTCTGCGAGGACTGGCATTATCATAGAGGCCCACCAAACTGTAGGTCATGGAGCTGTCGCTAAGACACTCTAATGGTTAAAAAACATTGTTACTGGGATAACATGCTGAAATCTGTGCATGATGTGCTGGAGTTGTGCCTTAAGTGCCAACAACAACGTGGAGGAAATCTGAGGTTCAAACACCAAATTGTAGGACCTTCTGAACCCTTTGCTACTGTGAGTATTGATGTGGTAGGTCCTCTTCCTACAGCCACCTATGGACATTGATATATTTTGTTAGCTATCAACCATTTCTCTAAATGGATTGAAGCTATTTCTGTTTCCACAGTCACCGCCAAGGCTACGGCGTCATTTCTTTTTAAACAAGTTTTCACCAGGCATGGCAGCCCAAAAGTTCTGTTATCAGATAATGGGACCAATTTCATATCTCAGGTGGTAGCTGAGCTTACCAACTTATAGGGTACCTACCAGTCCTTCACGTCCCCATATAATTCCACCACTAATGGTGCCGTCAAATGAGCAAATGGTACCCTAGTAGCCATTCTTCAAAAAATGGCTTCCAATGATCCTAGTAGATGGAACCTCTACTTACCTAGTGCGATGTTAGCCTATAGATTTAGCTACCATCATATTTCTGGAATGTCTCCGTTTAAAGCTTTATATGGTCAGGAGCCTGTCCTCCCTTCAAGTGTACAACCTATACTTGAAGAAGCTACCTGCAAACCACTGATTTAGCAATGAGGAGACTGGCAGATGAAATAATCCAATTACAAGCATTAGCTTCAAGTTCCCTTGCGGCTACCACCTTGAAGGAAGGAACCTGGACCAACGCTAGTAGACTTACGTTGCCAGAATATCAAGTTGGAGATCTTGTACTCTTCTACCACCTTAGATGGGGAAAAAGATTTCATAAACTGGACCCCTTATGGGCTGGTCATTATCATATTATCTATTGTTGGGGTGTTGAATACTTCATTGTCACTATTTATAATGGTACTGTTATCAATAGAGTGCATAGTAGGTTTCTTTGCAAATTTGTACCCCCTAGGCAAGATCTTGAGGGGGGCATTGTTGGAGATACCTCCAAGATGACCAGAATAACTTTGGATCAAGACTCGATATCTTGGTCAAATGATATGATAAAATCCATGTCAGGGATTTCCAATTCTTCAATTGACTGATGTAAGACTCTTCAGAGTTATTGGCCTCCTATGACAGATGAAACCAAGCAATCCAAAAATAAACAAGCATTTTGAAGGGGCTGAGACCTCGTTAAAAAGGTCAATTGAATCTAATAAGCGCTCTAACAGATCTGACCATCATAATTATTTTAATAATAATGATAATCAGCAATATTGGTCATCTGTTAGGAAAGATCTTAACTCAAGTGCATCAAGGAAATCCTCACGTAAACCCACTAAATATTCCCCTATAACTATCTCTAATTTTTAATTAATAAAGTACCAATAATCTTGTCTTGCGTAGCTTAATTTTAATCTATCTTCTTACTGGATTCAGTACTTCTGATTGGAATTTACTATTGCAATGGAACTAGTAACTTTGTTGTAATTGACTTGATCTTTGCTAGAGCCATGAAACTAATACTTTTGTAGCCTTTGTAGCGCCTACATATAGAATTTCTCATGAAATTCCAATAAACCTACATACCAAATTTTAAGTTTCTAGGTTGGTATTTTTATGGAGAATTTGTGATGAGTCAGTCAGTGGTATTTTTTTTATACATATAGATAGAATAAATTTAATTTTCCTTATTTTCTGCCTGGGCCCACACATTGCCAAATTTTGAAGCTGAGGAGCCTCTGCCTCCCCTTCCCCTTCCATCATGGTCATTGTTATGAAACCAAGACAAAATATGGATTTAGTCACATTAGTTTCACACTTTAATCTATTTTATCCTGATAATCCACTGACTCACTTACTTCCTATCTACTTCCTATCTTGTCATTTTTTAAGATAAAGCTAGTTTAAATAGCTTTATCTATTCTCTAAAATAAAATTACTTTCGCCTAATCTAATTTTATTCTAAGTCCCTTTTATTCTGCTTTTAGTTGTGATCCCAGATATTGTAAACTGGGCCTATTTTCCCATCTGAGCTCTGTTAGAGTGACTACCTACTATAGATAAAAATACTAAAGTTTCTGGTGCTAAAAGCACACCTTGTTGTAGAAAATCCCATTATTTGCAAGCTTCATGACAAATTGGTGATCCTTCTAGGGATGACACTTTGGAACCTGTGCAATGAATACCAGCTAAACAATTAACAACAATATTCTTTATGAGAATTTATGCCAAGAAGAACCTTAAAGAATTTAACCATGGACCTATTGAGGAATGGCTGGATGACTTTAATGCCTGGGTGATGAATATAATGTTAGCCCCCAGCAACATTTTTGAAAAGTAAAAACCTTACTTACTGGACAAGCACATAAATAGCATAGTGCTAACCTGCCATAATTTTCTTGGGATGATTGGCAGGACCATGGGAGAGATAAATTCAAGGTCTCAACCCTACAATTATGCAAAAAAATTAGAAGACTACGTTTAAAGAATCTTAATAGTATCACTAAGTTCCTGGACCAATTTTATGAACTATTGGGAATTTTGGAGTCAAGATGCTGATCGCCACTGTGAAGAAGTAAATCAGCAACTTTTAGACTAGTTCATAGATCCTTAGAAAAACTTACTTGGATGCTGTATTGATGGCTCAACCTACCTGTGTGGAACAGGCTATGAATGCCTGCCAAAACTATGATCAACTAGCTACCCAACGGTATTAAGATCATGAACCTGTTATAACCACACAAGCTTATTTGATTGACTCAGACACTGAGGATATTCCTAAAATTCAGGATATTGCACCACCCTCAGAAATCAGCCAGCAAGTCAATACCCTTGTAGAACAGGTTCAACAGCTAACTATGATAGTTCAAGGACTGTGACCTCATAATAACCTTCAACGTTTTGATTGTAACCAACCTGGACATTCATTTTATCAATGATGAGCACCATACAGTCAGTGTCAAGATTTTCCATCCAGGTGAATCAAGCCACAATAAAGTGAATAGATAAGGTTGGACCTCATCTAGTGCAACTAGAGTTACCAATTCATCACCTGTTCAAGCACCATGACCAGACCAACCTAAAATTGGAAGACTAGCCTGATGAGCAATTGAAAATACCCTACCTGGCCAAACAGCATGTTAACTTCAATACATAGACTATCAACCTTCAGAGAAGCCTATCCATTTAAGCTTGCTATTGGAGGAATATGCTGCTGAAAAGTGAATATTTGAAGAAACCCAAAACCAAACCCCTCAAGTTGACTCCTCTATAAAAAAAGTTCAAGAGCTATTAAACTCTGAAATCAAATCACTAACCTCAGACAAAGCTCACTCTATTGAATTTCAAATGGAGGAATATGATGATTACCCTAAAAGAAAGACTGATGACACCAAACTACCCCTTTCAGATTTTGTTATTCAAAACCAGAAAAATGAAGGCCTAATGAATCAACCTTAACCTATCCAGTACATAAGAAAACCTCCAAAGTTATTCCTATATCTATTTTAACTGCTAACCAAGTAGAACTAGCACCTTGAGTCCCAATCAAACTTCCTCAACAAACCCCCAACATACAACCCAACACTGCATATCAGCCTAGTGGTTTTTCAGCATTTGAAATTTTATAAATGATAATTATTCCTGTGACCCTTGGAGATTATGCAAGTTAAGCCCTGCTTTAAGTTAAGACTTACATCAAGCAATTGGTCTTACATGACTCTAATATCAATTAAAAGCCTAATACTTTATTTACAAGTTATATGGCACCAAGAACA